>QLSR01000126.1:219539-387495 GCA_031780015.1 Citrullus colocynthis | reverse complement strand
AAAAAAAAAAAAAAAAAAAAAAAAAAGAAAAGAAAAAAAGTAAAAAAGAAAAAAAAAACGTAATCAAATGGACCCTTAACTAACTTCATCTTTTTCCATTTTCTCATACTCTTACTACATTTTTGTTCTCCATTTCTCAAGTTTTTCATTTGTTTATAGTCGTATTTCATTTTTTTCACTGCAAATTTTGCGAATTTTTCTCATTTTTCATTCATATTCCTTCGTTTATATTTGAGTAAGATAAACATGATTATATATGTCGTATATTCAATGCACACATGTATTTACTACCTCATATATATATACATACATACATATATTTCAATTTTAAACACATGCACACGAAGAAAATATCAACGGAGGTTAATTATCATATAAGAAAAATAAAATACATAAATCTCATTATGTTTGTATATAGAATTAAAGCAGTTTATGTATATTTAATACAGATCAATCTTTTGGACAAAACTATCAATGTATTTGTATGTATACGATCAAACATAACAAATGATTTGATTTTTTTCACAAAAAGAATATATAGACTATATGAAGAGAACTCTATAGAAGCGACAGATGTTTTCGACAATTCAAGAAATTAACAAGTTAAATGATTACTTTTCCTATGTTGATGTCGTTGGAGTTTCATTTCTAAACAGTTGCTCGACCATATATTAAATTGCATATAGATGCGTGATGAGAGAGGAAAAAAAATTACATAAATGGATTAAAAAAATTACCATATAATTCAATGGCGGTTTAAGGAGATGTGCTTGATGGGAGAGAAGACTACGTGAAAGAAACATTTATGGAGAGAAAATTGAATCATGTAAATCAAAGGTTTCCTTATTGGAAACTCTTTTTTTAATATATATATATAAATTTGTGGTTTAGAGAAGACAGATATTGCAAAATAAAGAAAAATGACTTCGATGTCAAAGTCGAAGTTGGAAAACTTTAGAGTGTAGAAGTTAGAAATTCATATTCTGGTTATAATTAAAGTTTCCTCATATGATGTGTTATAGTGATGTATTCATATAGAGAATGACTTGGGATTTACTTTTTTCTCTTAGAATTACGATTAGATAGATTTTTTCGTTACCCTACCTAAGTTAAAATTATATCTTTTTTAGTACAACTAAGATTAGATGTATTTGACTCAATAATTAGTTGTTCCTAAATTTATTCGAGTCTAAATCCAACCCCCTTTCTTTTAGAATTGAACATTTCTTTAGATGAGATGGTATTAGGAGTGGTAAATTTAGAACGAGATGTTTAAACAATAAAAGTAATTAGATAATACACATCTGCCTAAACAATAGGCAAATAAGATATATTTGAAAATATGGTTCATTGTGAAGTTTACGCATGCAGTTAAGCCATGATTAATAGTTATCTTCTCTACAACTTCATTACCAATAATCGATATCAGATATTAAAGTCATTAAATTTGTAAAAGGAAAAACATGGGATAAAGTGAAAAAGGAGGAGAGAAAAGAAATTAGAAAGGGAAAAAAATAGATGAATAATTGAAATATAGGCCTCTTTGGGCGTGCTTCAGTAGTCCAATTAAATTAATATGAGAAATGGAAGAGAAGAATCTATGTGGAAGTGAAGGCAACACACAATACACTGACAAATAATAAAAATAAAAGGTGTGTCCAAATAATTTAGTTACAAAGCAATGATGGGCAGTATGGGCAGTACACTATCATTTCCTCACTCAGATAAAGAAATTGAAAGATCAAAAAAAAGAAAAAAAAAATTAATTAATATATAAATTTCACAAGGCATGCATGTTAAGATATGAAATAAAAGGAAAATAAAAGGAGAAGAAAAGGGAAAGACAAAAGAAAATGGGCAATCTGAAATCCTAAAAGGAGATTAAATGAGATCGAACTCGATCCATTCATCAGTGGAATCAAAATCCAATCATTTCATTTTATAAATCCAATATTTTGCCTTTTTAAACCCATTTATCTCTTTGCCTCCATCTTCACCCACTCGTTTTGCTTCATTCACACATCTACCATATTAATATTATGGGATATTATTTCTTTAACAGTTTTTTTCTTTTTTAATTTCGTGTATTAATTTATACACAAATTAATAATTATGTCAATTTAAATCTCAATTTTTCATAAGTATATCAATTAACATGTACCCTCTTTTAAATTGATGCATGGACATAATTTTCAAAGAAAGTCTTAACCAAGAGTCTAAATTAATTATTCGTTTACGAAAGTTTAAGGGATTGGTTGATGAAATTATAAATCTCACGCGATGTTTATCCAAGCAAAACGTATATATTTAACTGAATAAATTTAAGGGTATTGTAAAATATATATATATATATATATATATATAACCGAATGGATGTCGAAACCGGCTTGTTTCACATTGAAAGAAAGGAATATTAATTATTGTGAGGAAAATGGGGAAATGTGGACCAATATGTTTGAAAAACAAGTAAAAGGGAAAAAAAAATGAAAGAAAGAAAGAAAGAAAGAAAGAAAGGAAGAAGAAAAGATGAGTTGAGTTATTCAAGTACCTTAGCTTTCTCTTTAGCAAGAGTAGCCTAAATGGTGTACTTTGCTTCAACTTCTCTCTCTCTTTCAATCCCATCTTTGCCTTTTATCTTTACTTTAATATATTCCATAACAGGTAAAGGAGATTCTAGGATGATGCCAAATGCTCCTCTCCAAGTAAATTTACCTCAATACCACAACCTCCAAACTGAATCAACAACACTTAAAATTAAAAAATAAAATAAAAATAAAAATAAAAATAAAAACAAAGGTGATTGATTCTTCTTCATTCATCAATTATTATTCTTTGATGGGTGGCCCCTGCTCTGTGGTGGGAGAGCTGAGAAGCCTGAAAGTTGATTTTGATGCAAATAATATGGCCTCTCAGCTTGGAATCCATACATACGAAAAAGGAGGAAGAAAAATATGTCTAAAAGGGTTACTAATATTATAATTACACTAAAATTGCGCATTAAATTTTTTACGTTGTAAAAGAGATCAAGATTGTTTAAGTTCATGTTAGACGAGTCAGTGAAAATGACGCAAGCAATTTGTCAGGATTAACATCATCAATTATTCAGTTCCTCAACTTTGACATTGAAATTTGGTACACTCATTAAAGATGATTAAATTTAATTAAGTAGATTAGGGATCACTCACACAAATAGTAAAACAAAATACATTAATTAAGTTTATATCTCTGACTTATTATTTTTGTAAAAATAATTAAAAAAAAATAAGTTTAGTTGTGATACACTTGATACACACTTGATATCCTTGATAAACTACCATTTTAGGTATGATATATCGGTGATACACTCACGTGTTACTTTAAGTATGTCTGATACACGCATGTCTTTTCACTGCTCAATTTCCTAAATTTTTTGTTTCATTCTTGTTTGTTACTTTTCCTCTCTCCAATTAACTTGAAAAAAGTAATTCCAACCAATTTATTTGAAGCGAGTACAATATTTTTCAACTAATTAATTTTAAAAAGTGTGCTTTAGTTGATGAGATACTAATGTTGAAATGCAATACTAATATATTGTTAATATACTGCTAATACACTTTATTGAATTATGTTGATATACTTTATAAAGATACACTCATTTATATTGTTGATATTCTTTATAATGATAATGCTAATAAACTTTATTGATATACCATTGAAATACTTTATAATGATACACTTATCTATACTACTAAATACACTTGATTGACATACTGTAGATATACTTTATAATGATGCACATGTTTATATTGTCGATATACTTAATTGATATATTGTTGATATAGTTTATAATGATACACCTGCACGTTTATATTGTTGATGTACTTGATCAAGTATTGTTGATATATTTTATAATGTTACACTCGTTTACACTATCAATACCCTTGACTGATATACTATCGGTATACTTTATAATGATATACAATGTATATTGTTCATACATTTGACTAATATATTATTGATATATTTTATAACGATACACACATTAATTGATGCTAAGTACTTGGAGATTGCTATCTGATTTACTATCTACCCAAAACTTTCAAGCTACTCAAAAAGATGATGTCCATAGTAGGAGTCAAATCACTTTTGGCAGAACTAGTAACCACCAATAATCATTTGAAAAAGACGATGCCTCTAGCAAGAGTAGATCGTTATTGCAAATTATAGTTGATGATAAAGTTGGAGCACATATTACTCGTCGTTCAACTCTTGTAAAGAAATTGAAAGCAACTTATTTAAAAAAAGTATGAAAAAAAGTGATGGTAGGGAGAGAGAAATTCTTTTTAGAAAAAAGAAATAAAAAAAACAAGAGGTTTTAAAAGATTGCCGCAAAAAAAGTTAAAGAATAAGAAGAAAATATCGTGATTAAAATAAAATAAATAAGCTCAAATTCAAATTTTGTTCATAGGAGAATATTTTATAAAAAAAAGTCAAAAAAGAAAAGAAAAGAAAAACTAGAAGTGGGAAAAATTCTTGTTTTTAAAGAATACAGTACGTAAAACTTCTTAAATTGTAATTCTAAAAAAAGAATCTTAAACTGTAAAAATATAGAAGAAGAAAAGAAAAGAAGGTTGAAATTATTAAAGTAGCCATTTTGGACAAACAAATAACAAAATATCAAAACTAAAGATATTGCCGTTTATGCAAAATTTGAAAGGTTGAAGACACATGCTTGCAAAATCCTACTTTTAAATTGCTACCCATTGCAAATTTCTTCAAATTATATATATCTTTAATTATTTTTTAGGTTAAAATATTATTTTGGTCCTTATACTTTGAAAATAGTTTAATTTTAGTTTATGTACTTTTAATTGTCTAATTTTAGTCTATGTACTTTCAATAAATTTTAAATTGTGTCCGATAGTTTATTGTTAATTTTAATTTTTTAAAACTATTTTAATATCATTTTTACAACAAACTTTGAAAAATTATTCACCTACTATATTTCTTTAAATGAAAATTATTCTTATTATTATTTAATCAATTTCGGAATAAATTAACCTTGAGGGATTAAATTTTAGATTTATTGAAAGTACAAAGATTAAAATTAGACAGTTAAAAGTATAAAGAACTAAAATTGAACAAACATCGTAATATAGAAATCAAAATAGTATTTTAACCTATTTTTTATTTTTTAAGTTCAACTCAACCAAATTAGAGGGAAAGACTTAAATTTTTATTTATTTATTTATTTTTAATCAATGACAATATATTTTAACTAGTATAAAATAGGAGTAAAACATTGTTCTTTTATTTCTTAACAAAATCACCATTTTTTAGAGTAAATACGTGATTATTATGTGATTGCAAATTATTCATACTGATGGTTTATAAATTAGTATTAAGCACAATAAATTAGTAGTTACGTACCATGATGTCATGATGTCAATTAGTGTGTTAGGTATCTGTAGCCTCCCATTAAAGACATAATTGTAAATTTTAGCTCCTTATTTGCCACATAGGTAATAAGTAAAATAATCAAATATATAAACACAAAGATTTTAGTAAAAACACAAAAAAAGAAAAAAGAAAAAAAAAAAGAAAAGAAAGAAAGAAAGAAAGAAAATTTTGAAGTAATTTAATTGAATTAACATTTTTAAAAACGAAAAAGAAAAAAATTAATAATAGGAACCAAACAAAAATCACATTCAGTAGTTTAATTCAAATTAAAGGGGTTTTTTTTTTTTTTTTTTTTTTTTTTTTAGGGAAAAAACCTTTTACATTTATTTTTGTGGTTGGTAAAGAGAATTTTGAATTGATATGGAACTTTTAGAGATCACATATAGGAATTATTATATAGAAAAAGAGAGAGAAAGCACCTCTCCACATTCCTACTTTCCTTCCTTTATCTTTTCTGTTCTAAATTTACAATTAAAGTTAGCAAGGGAAAAGAAAACAAAACAAAGCTAAGATAGTCAAAGAGAAGATGAGAGACTTGTGGGGATACAAGAGAAAGTTGGGGAATGGAGAGTAGGATGATCTTTTTTATTTCATTTTCTTTCATCTCCTTCGAATTATTTTGTTTTTGGGAGGTTATTTTTAATTTAACGGTGATTTTAAAATGGTTAAGATTTTAAAGACAGATTTTTTTGCAAAATTAATTTTTGATGATATAAAAATTACATTTAAAAGTATAAAATTTAATATTAAATTATGGTTTTGTGATTAAAAACATATTTTAGAGTGATTTTTAAAAATAACAAAAATAATTTTGATGATTTGAAAATCTCTTTCAAAGTTTAGGATGACACACAAGTTCAATATGTTAAAGCTTAGATTTATAGACCATCTATGCTTTGCGTGCAAGTTTAGTCTCCTATGCTTAGGGTAAGGATTATATTTAGAACTATCCTTGGTGTGTAGATCATCATTGAATTTAGGATGCAAGTTTTACATGTTTGAGAACTTAGGAAGTTTGAATTTAGAACTATCTTGGGTGTATAGATCATAATTGAACCTAGCTTGGAATATAAATGTCATGGCTATTTTACTTAATATTAAATAAAAATATAATTTATAGGTTGTTTTCAAATACAGTAAAATAAGCTAAAATATGTAAAAAATAGCAAAATGTCAAGTATATCACTGATAGACACTGATAAACTACTATCATCGATCACTGTCTCTAGCACTGTTTATTAGTGATAGACATTAATAGATGTCTATTAGTGTTTATTGCTTTCTATCACTAATAGACAATGGTATTTTGTTGTTTTTGTAAATATTTCTAGTGTTGCCATTTAAAGCAATTACTCTAATTTATAAGTGATTTTGAAACTTCATAGATTGACTAAACTATTAATGTCGTACATCACAATTATCTTATGAAATTGCTCCATAACAACTTCACTGGCTACATTTTATGAGATAAATATTTCTCAAATAAGTATGATATTATTCTCTCTAATAATCACTTCATCATGTGAACCATTATAATCCGAATAATTATAACAAATGACAAATTAGGAATCATAAAGAAAAAAAATATAAGAGCAGTATGAGAAGGTAAAGGCTCTCCCTTCATAGTCCATTTCACAAATAGTATATAGATTTTGGAAATGTTTTTTTAAAATGAGAATGATAGAACAAGATATATTTTGGCATAGAAGAAGAAAATGAGAAATCGAAAACAAAAAAGAACTGAAGGATTATTGATTGGTAGGAATGTTGAAACGAGTTTGAAAGATGTCATATTTTAGTTGAGCAAGTTGAGCCTTCAACTTAGCTTTGATTAGGAAGTGATGATTTTGAAGAGAACAAATAATCGACGTCCTTCTTGGTTGCATGGAGAAAATTAAAAATGGGGTACATAGTTGTATATGAAACCCACGGCCACTCAAAAAACCCTTCAAAATAACTCCTACTGCACGCTGCACACATCCAACGCTTTAGAGTTAGAAGTGCTTCCAGTCTCAACTTCACCCCAAAGTCGATTGGATAACTCAAAATCTTCATATTGCCCATCGTTATCGTTATCGTTGTCGTTGTCCATGGGTAGCGGTTCAAAGCAACTTATTATTAGAAGAATAATATCATATTACAAATTTAGGGAGCACCTTTAGAGTCAGAGAGTTTATATTGCGCACTCCTCTAATGGATTCAAGTCATTACAAAAACTCTTCACCTTAACTTAAATTCTCTCACATATACCAAATGCAACACAAAAACATTGTTAGATGTATCTAGACTTTTCTCTCGTCCCTCAGTGTCTCTCCTAAGTTATCCTCTTGACCTAGGAAAGAATGTGAGGATAGCAGACATCGACCTTTTTACGGCATATACTGTCAACCTGTACTCCTCTTAAGTTCATAAATTTAAATACCTGATAAACAATTCATAGTTAACAAATAACAACTTCCTCAAAACTTATATACATGTCACATATAATTTACATAGTTTACACCATTCACAACTTAGATCAACCACAAACTTAAATATCCATACAACCACAAGTTCACAACTCTCAACCCCTTATGTACGATGCACAAGACTTAATTACAAGTTTATACAAGAACTACAAACTGAACGCAATTGGATCAGAAGAGGCTTGTGTAGGCTAAGCGCCGCGAACTCGCTCGCTACTTGGAAAACAAAAAATTTAAAGAAAATTGTGAGCTAGATTGCCCAGTGAGTAACATACTTAGGAAACTTAAAATTAAAACATAAATCAAGCTCGAATAAATAGATAGTAAATCATCTGAATAGTATATCATAAAATCTCTTAAAACATGTTCTTTTGAGCTCAAGATAACCTTAATTGAGATAGAGCAAAGCTTAACACTACTCAATGTTGAAAACAACCTTAGCTGAGGTGGAGCAGAGTTCGACACACCCAACGTCCAAAACAACCTTAGTTGATGTGAAGTAATCTCAATACAACAGTGTCAAATCTCTCTCTCCATATGCACATAGGAATAATTAGTCTCGGTTGCCCAATTACCTTTTCTATGCATTTCAGTAAATTGGTCCCAGTGGATACTCAATCACCTTCTCAATGTACTTCAGTGTTGAGTTCCATAATAATCTTATGGTTGCCTAGATGCCTTCTCAACGTACTTCATCATTACGTCCTTTTTAAAAACATTTTAGAAACTAGCATGTTTCGAAAATAAATTTGATAACATATATAAGTTCATGGAATTTTAGAAATTGCTCGAATCAATCATTAAGTAAACATGTCTTTATAAGGCTTAGTTAACAAATTAACATGCTTTAAAACTTGATTTCAAATATCAATCATGTTATAAACTCATGCATGAAAATTTATGCTTGATCACGAAAACTTATGAGTAAATGAATTTCAATTATGCCTCACAAACTCTTAAAGCATACTGAAAACAAGGAGTAAATAAAACTCAATTGTTATAAAATTGCCACTCACTACTTGTTCGGGCTCTAAATGAGTTATAAATCTCCCTTAGCTTCTCTTGGCCTGAAAATAAATTAATTCCCTTAATTAGGCTTCCTTAAAATACTCTTAATCCATAGCTTAAGTCAATTAAACCTTTAATATGAAGTTTCAACTCAAAATGACTCACCAACGCCCAAAACTTGATAAAAATCCTAAATGTTGAAAACTGTTCCTAGGCGTGCTCTCTAGTCACCCACGACACACACACAACCTACTCAGCCCCACATGTGTGGTAGTTCACACACAGGCACGTTGCCCCACTCACACAGACACCTTGGGCAGCAACTCCCGCACACACACTGCCAAAATAACCTCTAAAGAGGCAGGGTGCATGTCACGCTCCTCGGCTGGGCATTGATCTCCTGCACACGCCAACAGGGCGTCAATCTCCTATCTGCTGATGCCCGTGTGCTATGCTTGCCTTGCGCACCTGCACGCCTCGCCCAACAGCCTGCACACTCGCATAGTCGGCATATCAGCATGCCCACTAGGCGTTTAAAACACCCGAAATAACAGTAAAGATTTGAAAGGAAAGGGAGAAACAGAAGAAGCAGTGACGAAGAAAAACCCCACACCGTTGTATTATTATTAGAAACATCGGTGATTCCTTTCCACTGTTTTTCAATACAAGAGAGGAAAGCAGACCCCACATTTATAGCCACAAGAATAATTGAGAAATAATAATAATTACATAAAATACAAAGAATCAGAAGGGATAATATAACAAATTTAGTTGTCGTGGAGCTTCCTCATTGGCCAGGCCAAAACTACTTTTACACCAGCTTAATCTTCTAGAAAGTCTAGTCAGACTCAATATAGTAGGCTCCACGTCAGCTCCATATCAGCGGCCTCAAGATGATTTGTCACAAGTCTGACTATTTTTACCAGAGAGTGTATTATCCTCAATATCCCCCCTCAAACGAGCGGGAGACCAACCGACTCGAGTTTTTTCCTCAAATAGGCTAATTGCGTGAGACCAAGAGACTTCATAAGACAGTCAGCAATCTGTTCATTAGAAGGCACATATTGAACACCAAGCATCCGTTGTAGAACTTGATCTCGAACATAATGCACATCGATTTCAATATGCTTTGTACGGGCATGGAAGACAGGAATTGGCAGCCAGGGCACCGGCTCCAAGATTACCACACCAAATGACTGGAATGCCGTGTAATTGAGATCCAATTTCATGTAGTAAGTTCCGAATCCAAGTAATATCTGTAGATGCATGGGCAAGAGCAGGGTACTCCGACTCAGTGTTTGACTTAGCCACTGCCGTTTGTTTCTTGGAAGACCAAGAGATAAGGGAGGAACCAAGAAAGACATAATAAGCAACTACTGATTTTCAATCATCAATACTGGCCGCCTAATCAGCATCGAAAAACGTCGTTATATTAAGAAAAGTACTAGGTTGAATCAAAAGGCCATAATCAGAAGTACCCTTTAAGATACCGTAGGACGTGCTTAACAGCCACCCAATGAACATTAGTAGGAGCTTTCAAAAACGGACTGAGCTTATTGACAATATAAGCAATATCAGGTATGGTATTGGTCAAGTACTGTAATGCCCCAACCGTACTCCGATAAGGAAGAGGATCAGCCAATAGTGTACCATCCTGTACAGACAGTGATTTCCCAACGACGGAAGAAGAAGCACAGGGGTTGATATGTTCAAGTTTGAGCTTCACCAACATGTCATGAATATACTTGGATTGGCTAAGATGAAGACCACAAGGAACATACGTCTCTTGAATTCCAAGAAAAAAAATTTAGCAACCCCAAATCTTTCAGAGCAAATTTCCCATGAATAGCAAGAATCAAATGGGTGATCCCAGTGGGATCATTTCCAGTTAGAATTAGATCATCAACATACACTAACAACAAGATAATGGAGGAGCCTTGCTGGAAATAAAATAAAGATGAGTCAAGATTACTGACCCGAAAACCAAATCCTTGAAGATAGCGACGGAGCTCGTTATTCCACGCTCGAGGTGCTTGCTTTAAGCTGTAAATGGCTTTAAATAATAACCTCTATATACAAAACTTATCTAAGCAAGTAAATGGCTTTAAATAATAACCTCTATATACAAAACTTATCTTCGGCCATCGATGAAGCTCTCTTACACACCACCTTTCTTTAACCTTCACTTGTTCTCACCTGATAGCCTACAAATCGTGAGCTACACTTACAAAGTTGTAGATTAACCTATTAAATTGCTTACCTCAAAATTTGAGCTTCTAATTCCTCTTCTTCCACCATAAATCATTCAATCTTCCAACTCTACTTCAGATTGCTCGACAGCTTGAACAACCCTGATTCTCCAGCAACTTTTGACTTCTTCCTCACCAAATTTCCTTTCGGCAATCCTCTCTCAGAGACTAGACTCAATTTGAAGAACTTTGGTCAAAATATTTCTCAAATAGCACGAGTGAAATGCACAAATCTTCCTTCAACGTCTGAACTACTATTTGTACTCCTCACTGTGGCTCCATGCAAAACTATGGCTTGACACCTTCTACTTACCAACGCCACTTTCAACCTTAATTTGCCACCTAATTAAACTTTATTAATATTTGACTGTCATAATTATCCATTTAAAAAAAGCACATGGACGCCTACCTCAAAGACTTCCTTTAGGCATGGTTGACAATCCTTTGGAGGTTCTTCTCCATTCCTCAACCACTTGCTTTGCACGCATCATATGACTTGCTGATAGACGCCCCATTTGGAATTCCTCATCCTTCTCTTGTCCACACTTCAAGTTACACAAAGATGCATCATCCTCTTCTTGTCAACGACTTCAAGCCCATACATTAGAATGCATCCTACCTCATCCATCTAACACTTTATGCCCGCCTGATGCGCACTTTTCGTGTTAACCGCAAGTGTATGAGTCAAGTTATAATATAAGACGGCTAAGTCCGAATATCGTTCCACTGAGGTTCCAATTGTGAAGGTTAAGTTACTTAGCTATTCTAGAATTGAATCAATTTTATTTGAAGATTGGAATTTAAGTTGTGATTTTGGAAATAAAATTAAAAAAAAGGAAAGCAATTAAATAAGAAATACAAGAGTCAAAGAGAGTTCTAAGGTAATGAATCTTTGTTTACTTCATAATGCAATATTCTAGAGTTCATGGATTTTATTGCAAGTCATATGTTTAAGTCTAGAAACATAAGTTCAAGTTATTTTTGCTCAAAAACAACATTTTCTCATGCAACTTAATTGATTGCTAATTTCTTAAGACCAATACAAATTACATGGCATTAAGAATAGTCTTTAGCAACTTTCATTGTTAACATAACTATTTTCATGATAGATTAACAATTCTTTATTATAGATTTAGTTAGACATACAATTATCTCAACCATACATCTAACTTATCATTCAAACATGGCCATTCAACAAGTACTTAAGCACAATAGCAAAGAAAAGCATAACCATTACAAAAAAAACCATGAATAGTCTACAATATCAACATAACTTCATAAATAATTCATCAAAATCCTAAAGCTAAAGAGTTTAGCCACTGATAGCTTCAAGCAACATGTTCATAAAAATATAAACAAAGAGAGAGTAAAGAAAATGAAACTTTACTAAAAAGAGGCTCTTGATTGAGGAGGAACCGTCAAGATGTCTTTGGTCTTCACGTCGGAACTTGAACGGCACTACGACTCTTTCTCAAACTTTTTTCCTCTTCCTTGCAGCTAACTCACTCTTTGGACTCTTTAATGAACTTTTTCTCAATTCTTTTCTTCTTGTGTCTCTTGGTGTCATTAGGATTGTTGGAAACTCTCCAATTTATAGAGTTGGTAGCCCAAAATTCTTTAAAAAAATGTAGAATTTTCAAATATGGAAAGATGGCGCTGCTGTGCTGACCGTCATTGAAGGATGGCGATGCCGCACTACTGGATAGCACCGCAACGCTGTGCATCATGAAAGCCTACCCTCGGTACCGTGCTGCAACATCGTGACAGTGCTGCTGTACTAAAGGTAGAGGTTGCTCTCTAGAAAAAGCGTCGCGGCATCGTCGTACCGGCGCCACGAGGCTACCCTGTTTTTGGCAGATTTGGATTTTTCTTCACTTCTTACTGGATCCTGGCTCAGTTTTGATCTTTTGGTCTTCACTTCTAATTTTCTTTATTTTGACCTGAAAACCACTAGCAAACAAGTGAAATCTTACATAAACTCTCTTAATTTGAGAGAATAGAAAGCATTTTTCAAGCGCTTTTCACCGCCTCATCTTGAAACTTAGGCTCAGCTACTCCCAAGATCTTCAACACCCAAAATTAACACTTAGCCAAATTTCTTCCAAGTTTCCTCCCTTCAACATCGGTTACACAACTCCTCTTTGGACCCTTCCTTCAAGATTAACGTATTGCCCCCTTAGACCAACTCTACTTCCACGCATCCTCAAGCCTATATAATGATAAATTTCACTAAGTCCACAAAATTTTAACAACTCACGTAGCTTAATAACATAGAAACAAAAGTAGAGTTTACACTCAGAGCATCCTAGAAGAGACCACTTACAATTTACAACATTTAGCAAGTCCAAACAATGTTGAAACTTGTCATGCACCAATTTTCATCACTTTAACCCTCTATTCACTTCACAGAAAGTGTATCTTAAGTTTATGTGATTTGTCCGCTCATGATGGACTTGATCCTTGGCTAGGAATATTACATTCAAACTATCACAATACAAAATATCCTGATTATGATGTAAACTGAGATCACCAACTAGCCCTTTCAACTATATTCCCTCTTTAGCAACTTTTGTCAAAGTAATGTACTCCACTTCAATAATAGACAAAGTAATCGTAGGTTGTAAGGCGGCATTCCAAACTAACAACAGAACCATCCAGAGAGGCTACATTCCAAACTAATAACAGAACCATCCAGAGTGAGCACATAACCAATCATAGACCTCCTACTTTCAACATCTTCAACGTAATCAAAATCAGAATAACCAATCACTAAACACTTTTGTATCATTCCCATGAATGAGATGAACATCAAAAGTACCTTTAAAGTAATGAAAAATCCTCTTGACATTTGCCAATGTTCCTCTCTAAGTTAATCCATGAACCTATTAACAACACTAACAACATGTGCAAGATCAGATCTAGAACAAACCAGAACATACATTAAACTTCCTACAACACTAGTGTATAGAACTTGAGACATGTACTCTTTCTCAGCTTCAAAATGTGGTGAGAACACAAAAGACATACAAGCATTTTGTTGGGGTTTGCACCCTAAATCTAGTGGTTTGTATTTATTTAATGAAATAAAGAGTTATTTTATTTGACATTTGGACTTGCTTAACTTAATCCAATAAACTATTTTATTCACTGTAAATTTGAATAGTATATGGTTGACATACAGATGGATCATGTTCGAATGATAATCTAAGTGGTTTATATTATATGGATAAGGTTCGGTACCTTGTTCTTGAAGGAATTGAATCCCAATGCAAAAAAACGAATTAATGATTGCCTTTTGCCATTATTTTGACGTGAAATATCAATAAAACAGAGAAGGAAAAACTAAAGTTAAAGCATGTTTTAATAGAACATACAGAGAAGAAAAGAAACTCTACCTTCGAAGACAAATCTTCAATGTTTTTTTCCATGTTTAATTTGAAATACCAGCAAAATATTTACAAATGATAGCAAAATATCATAGATAGACACAAATAGACACATAGAGACACAGGTAGTAGTCTATTGCGATCTATCGCATATAGATAGTAAAATTTTGCTATATTTGTAGATATTTTGATTCATTTTTCCATATTTGAAAACATCCTTTATTTTAATCAAATATCATATTCAATTAATATTGGAATCACATTCAAATATACTTCTCTCTCATAACCTATAGATTTTATATGAACCCCATTCACATTAATTTTACCCTATAATTTTAATATGAACCAAATTCATATTAATTTAATGTATTAATATACATTATACTTTATATTAATCATATATATATATATATATATATATATATATATATATAATTTAAACAATTCAAAATATTCTAAAACTACTTATTCCTTGTGAGCTAGCTAGGGGACCTAATGGATAAACTTTCGTGCCTTATCTTGGTGACACTATAGATATGACCCACTTTATAAGTGTTACAAATATTGTAAGTGTTACAAAATATATGATCCAAAACGTTCATGTTGAGGCATGTGAGTGAGGATATCCTATACAAAGAGTTTGTAGCAGTGAGATTTAAGGAGCAAGAGGTAATTACACGGGTACAACTATAATTTGACTCAACTGTAATTATGAACAACTTGTGAAGGATCAACTTAATTCTAATGGTTAAATTTATGGGCACAAAAATATTCTACAGTGCGAAGAGTGTAACTGTGGGTCTTTGGTGGAGTGACTGACAATAAATGAATGTTGATTAAACTAATTAAAGAGTTTAATTAATTAATCTCGGATTATGAGATGTAAGCCCTAGCTCCTATCTTCTTTTGCTTAAGTTCAAGTCAAAAACATGAGCAAAGGTAGAGATGAGATGAGATGAGTTAAGTAAAATTAAATCCAAAATGGGAATTGTAGGGATTGTTTAAGCAAGCTTAATTTTCATTTAGTATTTAAAAAGAGGGAAAAGAAATGTAGCAAATGGTGTGTGTTTAAAAGGGAAAAATTTGCTAAGGGATTGAATTTTTCTAAGAATTTAAAATTTTTCCTAAGTGTTAAGTAGGTTAATTAAATAAATGAATAAATAAATAAAATTTAATTAAAATTACAAGAGATAAGGTGTCACACCCCCTCCTAGGTACCCTCCTAACCCAGGAGAAAGTGTGAGAACAGCAAACACCGAACCTCTTACGGCATCCACTGCCGACTTATTCCTTGACCATCACCTAATAAGCATGTACACAATAATTGAACATTATACTCAAACCAGGGTTAAGATATCATATAGACATTGACTTCCACTCAAATCATAAATTTACATAAGTTTTATAACACAACCCTCAACCCTCTATATGTACAACACATGTTCAAGATCAAATCTTTACAATTCTTAAAATACTAGACGTTGATGATGGGCCCATACGAGTTTCTGTGTAGGCTAAGCACCCTGAACTCGCTCGCTATCTGAAGAACAGAAAAACAAGGAAAACATGAGCTAGGTTGCCCAATGAGTGACTTGTTTTGTAAAAACTTCCCTTTAGCTTGGAAATTGATCATAGTGTAAATATTATAAAACAATGCGTATAAAACATTGATTCAAAGTTATACCCAATGCAAAATATGCTCAAATAGCATTGTCAAATCATATATGTTCATTTCAGGAAAAGATATTAAAAAATTCAGTTTCTTTCAAACCATTTCCCTTAGTTGAGGCGGAGCGTAGCTCAACGCTACTCAAGATTGAAAACATCCTTAGTTAGGGCGGAGTAATCTCGACACACCCAATGGCTATCATCCCTCTATGTGCACATAGATGTCATATCTTGGGTTACTTGAATACCTTCTTCGAGTCCTTCAGTATCGGACCCTATATACGAGATTTCGGCCACCTAACTGCCTTCCTCCAAGTCCTTCAACATTGGAGCCTATCTCCATACTTAGGATACCCACATGCCTTCTTCAAGTCCTTCAACATTGGGAACCATTTCTATATCTCGGCTACCCACATGCCTTCTCCGTGTCCTTCAGCATTGGGAGCCTTTTCACAAATATTATTAAAAAACAACATGCTTTGGAAATAGCATAATATAAATTCACGAGTTTTTTACATTTCAAATCTTCACAATTTCATTCACAAGCTTCAATGCTTTCCATAAAATCATAAATTAACAAACAACATACTTTTCATTAAACTCATTAAACATCCAGCATGCTTCAAATGATTTCCAATGTAAAACACATAATATGCACATTAAAACCCGTGAGATCACAAACATATAAACATGTTTACAAACATAAACTTTTCAGCAATAACACCTTGTTCATAGTAAACACATTTTAAATAAAATTGTCACTCACTACTTGTCCCGGCCCTTTAGTGGGTTATACACCTTTCCTAGCTCTTTTCGGCTTGTAATAATACATTTCTCTTTGTTAGATTTCCTTAAAATTTTCTTTAACATAACCAAAAAGTTTTAAACATTTATACTTGTCCAATTTTTCACCACCGAGACCAAATTCCATAAGAAAAATCATTAATGAGCGAAACTCAAGCAACCAGCGAGACTAGACTAGCAAAACTAAGCTGCAAACAAAAATGTACCAGCGAGATTGTGAACTAGCGAGACTAGCGAGACTTGCTTGATCAGCGAGACTAGCGATACCGAGCGAGAGTTGTGAGATGCAAAGCCCCCAGCGACACCAACGACACTTGTCTCGTTGTACACCTTATACCTTCAACGTCGCTGCTTTTCCAGCGATACCCGTCTCCCACTGCTTCTGCCTTCACTTCTGTTTTCACTTCTATTTGTTAAAAGTCGTATTCCCAGCCCGAATTAGAACTTCTTTCCTTCTACCAACTTGTAAAGAAATGTGTTTTCTAGCTTACCTCAAGATTTTGCCTACTGGAAAAGATTACCTATTAGATTAGTGGATTAGGCGCAACTCATGACCTCAGACTATCCATAATGGAAGATATCAATTTTAATATCTGCCCAAATCTTATTAATAAAGAATAAAGTTACATATGTAACATATTATGTATTTATTTTCACCTCATTTTTTCGTATTTTGTGTTTGTCTGTAATGAATAATTGTAAATCCAGCTCATAACAACATACCAAAAAGAAGAATGTGATGAGTTCATATTCTCCAGATTCACCACTGCAATCTACGCCTTTAATAACTCAAGAATAACTCGATCCATTTGCTACAGGACCGTCTTTTCGTTTCCGTATCACAAAAATGAAAAATTCGAAATAGAGAATCTAAAGACCTTAACTCCTCTTTGTTCGACAAATATTCCTAAATTACTTTGAGCTGCTCCAAATCATTCGAGAAATATGTATTAGTCGCTTCCATCTAACATTTAACATATTTTTCTTCAAATTCAGCTCAACCATCCTTCATAAGAATTGTTAAGAATTGAGTGAACTTACTAACCTCAAATTCTTAGCCTTAAACTTGATCTCCCTTGCTCAGATTGCGCGACAGCAATCAAACATTCTATTCTAGCCTCAATTACACCACAAAACCGACCAGGATTGCACACAAATTTGTTCTAGACTCCTTCTTCTACCTCTCTTTGTCGCTCAGCTGAAAAATGAAATCGGTTGAAGCTTTTGAAAATGTAGAAAATGATAAAAAACTCAGCTTTACACACTTAAACGAGCTGCCGACTTGCTTCCACTTTCTTTTTTATTTTATTTTATTTTATTTTCCAATAAACAAAGTAACTCATTCACTATACACACGCAACCCCTCTTGGCAAACTTGGACACTAGCTTGGATGCATAGCACCATGCGTCTGTCCCATAGGCACTCTTGAACGCATGTTTCACCAACGCAACCCCTTACTAACATCAACCAACGCATGACCACTTGCCCAACAACCTCAACAAACAAATAGCACCAACCATCACCCATGCTCACTCTCATGGACATATACCTCAACCAAGCCAATGCATAGCCACTTGCTTGCCATCTCCCAAAGATAAAAAGTAGTTACAATTTACCACCTCCTTATAAGAATTTCGTCCTCGAAATTCAACAGGCTGTTAGTTCCTCGAAAACAAATGTGGATACATCTTTATCATTTGCTCCTTGGTTTCCTAAGTAGCTTCTTCTACACCATGATTTCTCCACAAAACCTTAACTAACGGAATCACCTTAGTTCTCAAAACTTGTTCCTTCCCATTTAACACTTGAACCGGTTCTTCATCATAACTCAGATCTTCTTTTAGTTCAATCGGTTGTACCTCAAGTACATGAGTAAAATCAGGAACATATTTCTTTAAAATTGAGACATGAAACACATTATAGATCTTAGACATCTCCATCGGTAAGGCTAACCTGTATGCTACTGGTCCAATTCTTTCCGAGATCTCGAAAGGTCTGATATACCTGGGATTCAACTTTCCCTTCCTACCAAATCTTAGAACTCCTTTTCATGGTAACAACTTTAGAAATACTCTATCACCAACCTCAAACTCGAAATCTCTTCTCCTGTTATCAACGTAACTTTTTTGCTGATCCCTGGCTAACTTGAGATTTGCTTTGATCATCTCCACCTTCTCTGTTGTAATCTGGACAATCTCTGGTCCAACCAGCTTCCTTTCTCCAACTTTTCCCCGACACACTGAAGTTCTACACTGTCTACCATACAAAGCTTCATACGAAGCCATACCTATGCACGAAGGATAGCTATTATTATAAGCAAACTCCATCGACGATAAATACTCATTCCAGCTACCTTAAATTGCAAAGCACATGCAAAGCATATCTTCTAAGGTTTGTATTGTCCTTTCAGACTATCCATCTGTTTGAGTATGAAAAGTCGTTATAACTGTACCTTAGTTCCCAAAGCTTGTTACAAACTTACCCATAATTTAAAAGTAAACTTGGGACCTCTATCCAATACAATAGATACTGGAACTCCGTACTGGCTCATAATCTTATCTACATACATTTGGGCTAATTTATCCAATGTATTTGTTGCTTTAATCGGCAAGAAATGCTCTGTCTTGGTCAATCTATCAACAATCACCAAAATTCCGTCAACACCTGCTGGAGTTCTTGGCAATCCAAACAGAAAATCCATAGTAACGTGTTCCGATTTCCATTCAGGAATAGGGAGTGGATTCAATAACCCTACCGACTTTTATTGTTCAAGATTTACCTGTTGGCAGACTAAACATCTTGCCACATTCTCAACTATATCCCTTTTCATACTTGGCCACTAGTAGAATTTCCATTACGTTCTATACATTTTGGTACTGCCAAGATACATAGCATAAGTCAAGCTATGTGCCTCCTCAAGAATTGCCTGTTTAACTTCCAAATTCCGTGGCACATAATTCTATCATGTTTCAACAATGTACCATCAGATCTAAGCTCGTAGTCCATTCTTTGCTGAATCTTTACTTCTTCGATTAGTTTCTTAATTATAGGATTTTCTGACTGCATCCTTATGACCTCATCCACTAGCTTGGGTCTCAGCTGAAAATGTGTCAACAACGTCCCCTTATCAGTTACTTTTAAGCTAGTAGCACTATTTCTAAACTCCTTAAGCAAAGTAACTCTTACAACATTTAAAAAACTTGCCCCACCTCTGGATTTCCTACTTAGGGCGTTAGCCACAACATTCGCTTTTCCTGGATGATATTCCATAGTGCAGTCATAATCTTTGATCAATTCTAACCACCTCCTTTGTCTTATGTTAAGCTCCTTCTGATCAAAGATATATTCCAAACTCTTGTGATCTGTATAGATATGGCATTTTTCCCTATACAAATAATGCCGCCATATCTTCAATGCTAAAACAACTATAGCTAATTCTAGATCATGAGTAGGGTAGTTACTCTCATGAGGACTCAGCTACCTAGAAGCATAAGTTATTACTTTACCTCTTTGCATCAACACACAGCCTAACCCCTGGCGAGAAGTGTCACAGTAAACCTCAAATTCCTTTTCCAACTCCGAAAGTGCTAGAATAGGTGTTGTTATCAATCTCCCCTTTAATTTCTGAAAACTCTACTCACACTTCTCATTCCACTCAAACTTATTTTTCTTCTTAGTCAAACTAGTGAGTGGTAGAGCTAACTTGGAAAATCCCTGAACAAATCTCCTGTAGTATCCTGCTAAACCTAAGAAACTATGTACCTCTGTCACAGTGTTAGGTCATTCCCACTTGACTATAGCCTCAGTCTTTTGAGAATCCACACTGACTCTTGCAGCTGATACCACATGGCCTAAAAACACAACCTGATCTAACCAAAACTCACATTTACTGAACTTTGCATACAATCTCTTTTCTCTCAAGGTAACAATCCTAAGATATTCAACATGTTTTCCTCTATCTCCAGAATACGCCAATATGTTATCAATGAACACAATGACAAATTGGTCCAACTAAGGATGGAAAATTCTGTTCATCAAGTCCATAAATACTGCTTGTGCATTTGTCAAACCAAATGGCATCACCAGAAATTCATAATGTCCATACCTCGTTCGGGAAGCCGTCTTAGGTATGTTCGATTCCCTAACTTTTAGCTGGTGATACCTTGACCTTAGATCTATCTTCAAGAACACCGACGACCCTTTGAGTTGGTCAAACAGATCGTTTATACGAAGCAAAGGGTATTTGTTACGTACTGTTACCTTATTTAACTGGCGGTAATCAATACATAACCTAATGGTGCCATCCTTCTTGTTAACAAACAGCATTGGCGCACCCTGTGGAGATACACTCGATCTAATGTATCTTTTGTCTACCAACTTCAGACTCCTCAGTGAATACATCTAAAAACTCCCATACTACTGGTACATCTTCTGGTCTCAACTTTTCTGTTTTCATTTCAGTCACATGTGCCAAGTACGCTTCACAACCTTCACTCAGCAACTTCCTGGCCTTCACCGCCGAGATCACATAGGTAGGAAAAACTCTCATTCTTCCTTTAAAGATCACATCAACCCCATCGGGCTTCACAAATCTCACTTTTTTCTTAAAACAATCAATATTAGCATGATACTTCGACAAAAAATCCATTCCAAGAATACTATCAAACTCCATTAGATTCAGAGGTAACATATCAACTAACAGCACCACATTATCAATCACTAACTCGCAATCATAATAGACATCCTCCATAGTTACTGATTCACCAGCATGAGTATGTACTAACAGGGCATTAGGCAAAAGTCTTAAACCTCTATTCACATGCACAGCAACACACGAGAAACAACAAATGCATAGCTGATAAATCAATTAACCACACTTTACTAACAAGTAATATCACCAAAAAACTATCAATCATTGACCTTTCCCTCATTTTCCAATTAACTCAACACCAAAGATAAATGAATGCATTGTTTCTTAGTTAATTACATATAAATACTCTTAAGGGCAACATGTAATGTACTCAACGTAATACTTGATATCTCCTCAGCTACCTGCTGAACCATGTCTTACTTTGTATTACATCCACCCATCTCTTGTGTACCCTTATCTAAAACTTTAGGATCAACCCATTCTATACTAACTAATCACTGGGTTATGATTCCTCTTCTGCAAGTCTTTCTCATACCACTTGCACATAACTAACTCATCAGTTATAACTATCATAATTTATCCAACCTCAAAACTCGTTTCTCTTTCCAATACTGAAAACTTAGTATATAGCTTATCCTGTAGTCATACCCAGGTTTACCACACTGAGTAGACTAAACATATGGCCTAGTATAGCTCACACATGCCCAAAGTCATCAAAGAACATGCGGCCCTGCTGAGCTCGCACATGTTCAATGTCATCAAAGAACATGCGATCCTACTGAGCTCACACACATCTAGTATTGTCAGCAACGGCGAACCCTGGGTAATGACTACATCGAAAATCTTCCTAAATTAGTACCCAAGCTTTAGCATTTGAAATATCTATGGCTCTCATAAATGCTATGGCTTGTAAGCTTTGAATTCTCCCGATCCCTACTCTCCTTTCGGGCTTTTCCTCATACTATTTTAACATTATCAGTTAATCACTGAATTATTCAAATAAACATTTAATTTTTTACAAGCTCATACTTGCTGGAAGATCATCAGAATTTCCCCTCAAACTTTCCTAAGCCTCTGGTAGCTCGCGAAGTTCCGACGTGTGCTTGCCTACATGTCTGTCTGCAAACAATAATTTCCCGCAATCCTACTATATTGCAACTTTCATACTTTGAACTTCCAACATTCAATCTTCCTTTCCCAAAATTTTATGCTCTGATACCAACTTGTCACACTCCCTCCCAAGTACCCTCCTAACCTAGGAGATAGTGTGAGGATAGCAGACATTGATCCTCTTATGGCATCCACTGCCAACCTTATTCCTTGACCATCACCTAATAAGCATATACATAATGATTGAACATCATATTTAAACCAGGGTTAAGATATCATACATACATTTACTTCCACTCAAATCATAAATTTACATAAATTTCATAATACAACCTTTAACCTTCTATATGTACAACACATGTTCAGGATCAAATATTTACAATTTTCAAAATACTAGATGCTGATGATGGGCCCAGATGAGTTTCTGTGTAGGCTAAGCACTCCGGACTTGTTCATTACTTGAAGAATAGAAAAACAAGGAAAACATGAGCTAGGTTGCCCAGTGAGGGACTTGTTTTCTAAAAACTTTCCTTTAGCTCGGAAACTGATCATAGTGTAAACATTATAAAAACAATGCGTATAAAACATCGATTCAAAGTTATACCCAATGCAAAACATGCTCAAATAGCATTGTCAAATCATATATGTTCATTTCAGGAAAAGATACTCAGAAATTCAGTTTATTTCAAACCATTTCCCTTAGTTGAGGTGGAGAGTAGCTCAACGCTACTCAAGATCGAAAACATCCTTAGTTGGGGCGGAGTAATCTCGACACACTCAACGGCTATCATCCCTCTATGTGCACATAGATATCATATCTTGGGTTACTCGAGTACCTTCTCCAAGTCCTTAGGTACCGAGCTCCAGATACAAGATTTCAGGCATCCACTTGCCTTCTCTGAATCCTTCAGCATGGGAGCTATCTCCATACTTAGGATACCCACATGCCTTCTCCAAGTCCTTCAGCATTGGAAACCATTTCTATATCCGTGCTACACACATGCCTTCTCCGTGTCCTTCAGCATTGGGAGCCTTTTCACAAATATTATTAAATAACAACATGCTTGGGAAATAGCATAATATGAATTCTCGAGTTTTTATCATTTGAAATCTTCACAATTTCATTCATAAGCAAGTTTAACATGAAAGATAAGAGTGCAAATTGAAATACTTTTTGGAGAACTCTTCTACAAAACTTCACTCAACCTTGAGAACACAACAACACAAACCACTTTGATTCAGACACGACCAATATGGTCTTTTCCACTATTCTGTTGAAACATGGATTGTGGAATCTTTTGTGAAAGGATTGTGAAATGTTTTGAAAAAGGATAGGAACTTTCCTCTGTTTTGCTTATTGCATAGAGATTTTGAGAGAGAAGGTGAGTAGAATTCTTCTAAGAGAGATCTCAAAATAAAATATAATTCTCCTCTTAAAATCAAAGAGATTTCTCCATTTAGGACAAACAACATCAGGTGAGTTATCACTCCTCTCCCTTGGAGGGGAGTTACTTTTCTTTTAATTAATAAATAGTTAATAAATAAATATATGAAATATATCAAATTTAACAATATATTTATTAATTAAATATAACTAATTTAAGGGTTATTTTCAAATAAAACAAAATGAGTAAAACTATTTACAAATATAGAAAAATTTACTCTTTGTTAGCGATAGACCATGATAAACATCAATCGCTTGAACGATAGATTGCAATAGACTTCTATCACTCAAGCGATAGAAGTCTATTGCGGTTTATCGCTGATAGACAGTGAAATTTTTCTCTATCTGTAAATAGTTTGATATTTTTTCTATTTATAATAATTTTTTCTAATTTAATTTAATTAATTAATTTATTAAATATCATTATTTAATTTAATGTATACATGAATCATATTTTAATATACATATTTTCTCTTAACCTATAGTTTTAATATGAATCCAATTCATATTAATTTGGTATTTGAAACTTATTCAAATATTAATTAATCTCATGCTATAAAGTTTTAATTTTGAATCTAATTCAAAATTAACTATATATTATAATGTATTATATACAATTAATTTCCTTAATCAATTTGAACTTTCAAATTATTTCAATACTTAAT
This sequence comes from Citrullus colocynthis, assembly GCA_031780015.1. Lineage (NCBI taxonomy): Eukaryota > Viridiplantae > Streptophyta > Magnoliopsida > Cucurbitales > Cucurbitaceae > Citrullus > Citrullus colocynthis. The sequence continues at coordinate 362,605 of QLSR01000126.1, read as the reverse complement.
TTCCTTGTTTAATCCGTTGTCAGCTAGTAAAGGGACCTTATAGACCTACAATTGTAAGCTCCAATGATTCAAGATTAATTAATTAAACTCTTTAATTATATTAATCAACCTTCATTGACTATGGGACATACCATGAAAGACCAATAGTTGCACTCTTATGAATTGTAAAATATTCATTTGTCTATTGAATTAACCATTTGACGTAAGTCAACCTTTCACAAGTTGTTCGTAATTACAGTTGGGTCAAATTATTGTTTTACCCCTGTAATTACCTCTTGCTCGGAAGTATCATTGATCCTTAATGAAAATCTATTTATGGTCCAGCCATAAACTAAATCTCTCTCGGGAGAGGGTGATGCCTCATTGTTCAAGTCTTGAAGTCAGCACTTAAGAAACAACCTATCTACTTACCTTAAAGACGAGAAAGAGCAAATTTCTTGTGTAGTTATGTTCCCAGCTCCCCACTTGATATCGTTCCAAAATGGTTGACATATTGAGTTGGCAGCTAGGGCCATGCAAATCAAAGGGCGGCCTTTATGAACAGGAGTTCATAACTCATTCAAGATTGAGATTGAGATTGAGTTTGAAATATTAATCTCTTCAGTCAACGATGATGTCACAAAGAGAGGTTATATATTTCGTGGTCTGGTCTTATACAATCTCATTGCATAGCATATCCCACTCGCATGTCTACACAAAAACGATTTGGATCAAATAGTTTTTAACACTTTAGAACTCTTATATCATTTACAAGGTAGGCTGTAGTCATAGTGTTACCGGACCTTTAAAATTATTACTTGAAAATCTACTGGTATGTCGACCCGAACAATAACCCTATATTGTTCAAGTTACATTAAATAACTTTGGATCTTAGTTTATTGGATTTTGAGCTATGAAATAATAAATAACACTTTATTTATTTTAAAATAAATAATATTTTATTTATCAATAATTTGTTTACAAATTTATAAAATTTAACACCTATAAAATTTAGGACATAAATCCTAACATAATCAACATCATAAAAAAAGGTTGGCTCCAGTCACCGACCTGACAGACTACGAAACACCATCAACCGTGCAGAAAAGTTGAACATTAAAACTAATGTTGCTTGAATTAAAAAGGAATCACCTTTTAATGTACACTTTGAATTTAGAAGCGTCAGTGCATCTAATAAGAGTTACCCAAATGGTGTAAGATAAGTTATCTAATACTTGTAGCAAAAATTCATAAAATGAAAGGCATGAAATAATTTAGACAACATTGAAATAAAAAATCCCATTACAAGCATAAGGAAGAATAGGGTGAAAGACAAAATCAATATTCTCAAAGAAGGAAGCATTCTCATCAATGGACAAAACTTTTCTATAAAGAAAGAAAAAAAAAATATTCTCAAAAAAGGAAACATTCTAATAAATGGACAAAACTTTTCTATAAAGAAAGAAAAAAAAAATATTCTCAAAAAAGGAAACATTCTAATAAATGGACAAAACTTTTCTATAAAGAAAGAAAAAAAAAAAAAAAATCATCATGTGAAATTCAATCAGCTCTTTGACAAAAGTTAATCCAAGAACTGTAGCTAAGAGCTTACTTGAAACCAAAAGTACTTCAGACTAATCCCTTTCACTTGTAAGAGAAATTTCAAAGATGAGATTTACCAACTGAGAAAAGCTAGAAAGTACTTGAGCGAATTTTTAACTAATTTTTTTTTTTCCAATTCTACAAAACTTATTAAGAGTTTTGAACAAGTATAAGCACATTGACAACAAACAACAACAGTAGAAATTGACAACTAATAATAATAAACAACCTCAATCAATTATCTACCTAGAATTAGTAGCTTCCTTAATTAATATTATGTGCAAGGAAAGTAAACCAGCATGCTTGCCTTTCTTCCCAAATTCAAGCTTCTAGTTGGCTCCTCAAAATCAATGGGTATTAAAATAATCTCTCCACTCCAAACCTTAAAGCTGCTCCCATAAAACACATTCGAACAACCTGAATTCTTGTTCAAAAACTTCCTCGTCTCCTCCACTGCCAGACCAAAGAACCTCCCAGCTGCCTTCATTACATTAACAATATCACGCCTCTCTGCGCAGTTGGTTGAAAATATCTGAAGGGAGTATGGGGAAATATCTCATCAGCTAAAATATGTGTGAAAGAAGAAACATAACAAACCCATCTTCTAATTTGATTAGATTCCATTATAATGGCTATATGAGGCTCTTTCTGCTCTTCAGTAAAAATTGTAGTTTTTTATTTTTAGTGATTTCTAGAGAGGATGAGTGAGGATAAGCATTTTATGCAGCCAGCGATTCCAGTTTTCGATGACCACTATGACCATCGGGGCATGCTTATGGAGAATCTACTGAAATCCAAAGGGTGAAACGGGTTATAAAGAACTCGAAAAGGGAGTAATATAGTTTGAGGTGCTTCAAAAGGAATATGAAGAGTTGATGTTGAAGGATCTCAAAGTAGGGATAGCAACGGGGCTGGGGCAGGGCAGGTGAGGGGTCCCCGTCTCCGCCCCCGATGGGGGAATTTTCCCCCATCCCCGGGGGGCTTATTCCCTGCGAGTTGAGAGAGAGCAAGAGTGCGACACTGAGAGAGAGAGTGAGAGAGCGAGACTGAGAGAGAGTTTGAGAGAGAGAGGGGGAGAGCGAGACTGAGAGAGCGAGTCTAAGAGAGAGAGAGAGAGAGAAAGAGAGAGAGAGAGAGAGAGAGAGAGAGAGAGAGAGAGAGTCTGAGAGCAAAAGAGCGAGACTGAGAGAGAGAGTTTGAGAGAGAGAGAGCGAGAGCGAGAGAGCAAGATTGAGAGAGCGAGTCTAAGAGAGAGAGAGAGAGTTTGAGAGCGAGAGACCGACACTGAGAGAGAGTCTAAAAGAGAGAGAGCAAGAGAGCAAGACTGAGAGAGTCTGAGAGAAGTATCACTCCCCCTCCCTAATTTCCTACTTAACCTGAAAAAAGATGTGAGGACAGCACCATCACCCCTCTTGTGACGTATACCATCCATTTCTACTAGATGATCCTGACAGTTCATAACATGCATATTACACCTTCATACATCCAAAACCATAACATATAGAAAGTTATATATCGATAATTCAAACTTTCAACTCATCCATAAGGTACTTATACAAAACCATATTTCATCTCCCAGCATATGTACAACTAGGTCTACATGCCACCTATATAAGGTTATACATACATACAACTCTTCAAACAGGACTAATTTCTAGAAACTCAAAGCTTAAGCAGGGCGAGTTGGAGTAGGCAAAGCACCGGGAACATCCTTGCTACCTGGGGAAAAATGAAAACTTGAAAACATGAGCTAACAGCCCAATGAGTGACTAATTTTAACAAACTATTTTTATTTCGAAAATCATCAGGATTTAAACTAATTCTGACAGCCTGAGTAAAACATAGAATCATCTCATATTCATTGGATAAATCATGTTTAAATGCCCTTATCAAATCATACATGATTTTTCAGCAAATCATAAAGAAATCAGTATAGTTACAATACTTCTCCTTAGTTGAGGTGGAGTAAAACTCAACACCCCAACGTCGACAACCAATAAGGCTCGATGTGGAGCAGAACTCAACGCACCAGTATATAACCTCTATATGCACATAGGAACATGGTGGGTTGCCTAAGTACCTTCTCCATGTCCTTCAGTACTGGGTCCAGAGGAAACTTACATGCCTTCTCATGTCCTTCCGCACTGAGCCTCCTCTAAAACATTTTCCTTTAAGGGAAGCAATACTTTATACAAACAGTTCATATGCAAATTTTCCATGAGAAAACAGGGCAATTCTTAAATCAATAACATTTCATAAACATACTTCTCAATACCGTTTAACAAAACATAAACTATGCTTTGTAAATTGATTGATAAAAAAATATAATCAATTGGAAAACCGAACTAACATGTACAACAAAATCGTTGAAACAAGAAAGTGTCACTCACAGCTCTTTCTAGGCCTTGAGTGGATTATACGCCTTCCCTATCTCCTCTTGGCCTGAAATAAATATTTTTCCTTACGTTACGCTTCCCTTACTTGATCGTTTAGTTTGCATAATTAAACTCAAATCATGATTCATCACCGAGCCTCCCTTTTTTCCCAAAGTAAACCTAATAAGCAAGATTACCAACGAAAATCCCACATTCCTAGCGAGATTACTAGCGAAACTACTCAACAGGACACGATACTAGGGACACCAGGATAAACGAGACTACTGTGATTTACATGAGGAGCGATACCTAGCGAAACCTAGCGAGTTTTGTGAGACTGAAAGCTCCCTTGCGTTTCAGCGGCACTCGTCTCGCTACCTCTACTTTATTTACTTAGCGATACCCGACAGCAGAGATCTCCTCCTTTCCCTTTTGTTCTTACTCCTATCTGTTAAAAGTCATATTTCCAGTCCAAACTAAGATTTCTTTTCTTTTACAAACTTGTAAAGAATTGAATTTCTCAGATTACCTCAAAATTTCAAGGCTTGACTCCCCTTCGCTTTCCATCTATTCCAAAATTATTCTGCGTTGCTCCAGATTGCACAGCAATTCTGTAACCGTTGCTTTTACCTAAAATTTCACATATTTAACCTAAATTTCAGCTTTACCATCCTTCGCAAGAATTATTAAGAATTATGTTAACTCACTGACCTTAAAATTTTAGCCTTAGACTCGATCTCGTCGATTTGTTGTACTCAAAACATTAGACACTGTCCAGTCTGTGCGTCCACAAACAACGTTCTGTTCCAGCTTAGATTTCAACACCAAAACAAGTAGGGTTCTATTCAAAATCCACAAGAACACCTTCTCCTACCTTCCCTTGTAGTTCGTCTGAAAGATGGAATCGACTTAAGCTTTCGAAAATGTCTAAAAATGATAAAACATTTAATTCACTTACCTATATATATATTGCCGACTTGACCCTCTTAGGCCGGCTAGCGCGCAGGGTTCCCTTCTTTTTTTTTTTTTTTTTTTTAATTCAACGCAAGGCACTCCATTTCCTCTTACTTCAACGCAAGGCACCCAAATGCAACCTACCACCAACACCCTCAGCACATAACCACCCTCAACGCACGGCGTCCTCAACGCCTTCTACCTTCAACGCTTACAACTCAATCATCCACGCTCAACGCATGGTGCCCTCAACGCCTCCTACCTTCAACGCTTACAACTCAATCAGTTATACCCGTCTTCAACGTATGGGGACTTTAACGCATGGCAACCTTACCAACGCATGGTAGGTCAAATACATTTCTTTCCCCGCCAAAGATCAACTTCTCCTCTAGCGCAAGTGACTGCTTAACAACTCTTCGTGATTTCACCTTCAACACATGGCCACTCAAAAGAAAAATGCTCTCTTCTCTGCTTTCATCAGCACATAGTCTTGGCCAATGCTTAGCTCTTCCACTCTCGGCTACTTTTCCTCTAACAACGCATAGCCACAATTTAACTTGCCTTCTCCCAACACTTAGTATTATAAGCCAGCGCTTATAGCAAGAGAGCGAGAGAGCGAGACTGAGAGAGAGCGAGAGAGCGAGACTGAGAGAGGGAAATTAACTCGCGGGGTCGGGGTCGGGGATGGGGTGGGGACACCCTCCCCGTCCCCACCCCGTCCCTGAAAGGGTACCCTGGTAATGACCCCGGTTTGACCCCTATCCCCGATTAAACCGGGGATTCACCAACCCGATCTGGTCGGGGTCCACAGGTTTTTTTTCCATCCCTATCTCAAAGCCAAGAATTATCTATTCTAAGTGTTACAGCTGCAACTAATTATCACGGGGACAAGGCATGATTAAGGCAGTTAATAATGAGGCCAAGCCGACAGTAGGCATCGCGAAGAGTGTTCCCGCGTAGATTGGGCATTGGCAAGGTACGCTGGACTTTACTGTTGTACCCATGGATGACTTTAAAATAGTCCTTGGTATTTCCATCTTTAGGAAAGCTTTGGCCTTCCCAATCCCTGCCTATAGCTTCCTCATGATCCTTGATGATCATAAAATAAAGGTCATTCCTTTAAAGAACCGAGACAGGATGAGGGACCCTATGCTATCGGCTCTCCAATTTAAAAGGAGACTCAGGAAGGACACAAGCTACAATACTTCAGTTAGAGAACTGCAATATGAAGAAGAAGAGAACCACACCAAGCCACCCTTGCCAAAATGCATCGAGGAGGTGCTTACTGAATACAAGGATGTGATGCCCTCCAAGCTCCCAAAGAAATTACCCCCATGACGAGAAGTAGACCATGAGATAGAACTAGAGCCTGGTGCAAAGTCCCCGGCCATGGCTCCCTATCGCATGGCACCACCAGAGTTGGAGGAGCTGCGCAAGCAACTGAAGGAATTACTCGATGCCGGATACATCCAACCGTCGAAAGCTCCATACGGTGCCCCACTGCTTTTCTAAAAGAAGAAAGATAGATCTCTTAGGCTATGCATCGACTATAGAGCACTTAACAAGATCACTGTCAAGAACAAGTATCCCATACCTTTGATCGTTGACCTCTTTGACCAGCTTAGGAAGGCACGATGCTTTAGCAAAATTGATTTGCGCTCGGGATACTACCAAGTGAGGATTAAGGCAGGAGGTGAACCAAAGACTGTGTGCGTGACTCGCTATGGAGCATATGAGTTCCTGGTAATGCCCTTCGGACTCAATAATGCCCCTGCTACATTTTGCACTCTGATGAACAAACTCTTCTATGCTTGGACAAATTTGTAGTAGTGTACTTGGATGACATTGTGGTATATAGTCAGACCCTAGAGGAGCATGCTAAGCATCTCTGAAAGGTCTTCTAGGTACTCTGGCAGAATAAGCTGTACATCAAGCTAGAAAAATGCTCATTTGCCCAACCCAAGGTAGAGTTCCTTGGACATTGGATCGAGGATGGCAAGCTAATGATGGATTCAGCTAAAATAGAGGCCATCCAAAAATGGAATCCACCCGCTGTAATCCCCAAGCTAAGGTCCTTCCTAGGCTTCGTGAACTACTATCGACGATTCATCAAGGGATACTCAACAATCACCGCCCCTCTCACCAACTTGCTGAAGAAAAGCCAATGTTGGGAGTGGATGCATGAGTACCAGCATGCCTTCGAGAAATTAAAAGAGGCAGTCCAAAAGAAGCCAGCCATGGTGCTGCCATATCATACTAAACCCTTTGAAGTACACACGGACCCCTCCAACTTTGTAGTAGGAGGACTATTGATGCAAGAAGGACATTCCATCGCTTACGAGAGCCGCAAACTCAATGATACGGAGAGGCGATACACGGTCCAAGAGAAAGAAATGACCGCCATCGTCCATTGCTTGCGGACATGGTGTCATTACCTACTCGGAAGCGAGTTCGTGGTAATGACCGATAACGTTACCACTAGCTACTTCCAGACGCAGAAAAAGTTGTCACCCAAGCAGGCATGGTGGCAAGATTTCTTGGCAGAATTCAAGCTTAAAATTGAGTTAGCGCTTATTGTCGCCATTGCACCTCAAAGCTTGTTGAACAAATCAAGGAGGGGCTACAACAAGACAAGCTAGCGTTAAACTTGATGAAGCTGGCTAAGGAAGGGAAGACCTGCAGATTTTGGGAAAAAGATGGCACCCTTCTCACTCTAGGCAACCGACTCTTTTTGCCTAAGTGGGGGAATCTACGGAAGGATATCCTGAAGGAGTGCCATGAATCTTTGTGAGCTGGTCACCCCGAAGTAAATCATACTCTTGCTCTTGTCCAAGATAAATATTATTGGCCAAGGATGAAAGATGATGTTGAAGCCTATGTGCAAACTTGCCTCGTCTGCCAACGAGACAAGAGGGAACAGCAACATCCGTCATCCCTCCTTGAGACCCTAGCAATTGCCAAAGAGCCATGGGAGAGTGTCACCATAGATTTCATAGTGGTGGTACCCAAGTCCAAAGGCTTTGGTAGTATCATGATGGTTGTCGATCGATTCAGTAAGTATGCTACGTTCATCCCTTGCTTAGCAAACGTGAAGGTAAATGAAGTAGCTCGGCTCTTCTTTAAGAACGTGGTGAAACTATGGGGGATCCCAAGAAGCGTCATCAGTGATCGAGACCCCAGGTTCACAGGAAAGTTTTGGCGAGAGCTCTTCAAATTGATGAGGATGGACCTAAACTTCTCCACTAGCTGCCATCCCCAAAGCGATGGCCAGACCGAAAGAGTGAACGCCTTACTGGAGCAATACCTCAGGCACTATGTGAGTGCCCATCAAAGAAATTGGGTAGAACTACTCGACATTGCCCAATTTTCCTACAACCTCCAGAAGAGAAAATCCACGGGGAAGAGTCCCTTCGAAATCGTGAACTGGCAACAGCCAAACACACCCACGGAATTGATCGCTCCCTACTCAGACACAAACCCTTTGGCATATAAAATGGCAAAAGAATGGAAGGAAGAACAAGACATAGCAAGAGCATGTTTACACAAGGTGGCCAAAAGGATGAAGAAATGGGCCGACGCCAAGAGACACCCTAAGGATTATAAGGAAGGGAAGATGGTGCTAATAAAGTTATTACCCAACCAATTCAAGTCTCTTCGTCAGATGCAGAAGTGGTTGGTCAGGAAATACGAAGGCCCATTCCCTATTTTAAGAAGAGTAGGAAAGGCTGCCTATAGGGTGCAATTACCACCCAAACTAAAGATCCACAATGTCTTCCACGTGAGCATGCTAAAGCCCTTCCATCAAGACGAGGAAGACCCGGATCGAGGAGTATCCAAGAGGGCCCCAACAGGAATTGTAATTAAGTATGACAGAAAAGTTGAGGCCATCTTGGCTCACCGGAAGGTAAGTCGAAAAGGAGTCCCAAGTCACACTGAGTACCTAGTCAAATGGTAAGGACTCCCCGACACAGAGACTAGCTGGGAAGGAGAGGAACAGCTATGGCAATTCCTATAAATGATAGAAGACTATTGGGAGCGGCTATGCGATGAGGGCGTCGCAACCTTGAGTGGGGGAGGGTGTCACGTGTCAGAAACGCCCTCCAAATTTTGTGACAATAAGGCGCAAGTCCCCATAGCAATGCCAGGTGGGGACCTTGACAACGACAAAGACAGCCCATCACAAGTACCCATGCATGCGCCAAGCCCCACGGATACGCATGGCCCCAAGGATGCAGTATAACGACACTACGCGTGTGCGGGGGATGTACGTGCCTATCAGCAAGATTGGCGCACTCCCCGCATATGTCCTAGGCGTGCGCTGATGCGCACTTTGAGTGTTAACCCAAGTGTACGGGTCAAGTTATAATATAAGACGGTGAAGTCCGAATATCGTTCCACTGGAGATCCAATTGTGAAGGTTTATGTTACTCAGCTATTCTAGAATCGAATCAATTTTATTTGAGGATTGGAATGGAAGTTGTTAATTATGGAAAATATAAACCAAATAAGGAAAGTAATAAAGTGAGAAACACAAGAGTCAAAGAGAGTTCTAGGGTAATGAATCCTTGTTTATTTCATCATGCAATATTATAGATTTCATGGATTTTATTGTCATTCATATGCCTAAGTCTAGAAACTTAATTCCAAGTTATTTTCTCTCAAAAACAACCCTTTCTCATGCAACTCGATTGATTATTCATCACTTAAAACCAATACAAAATTACATGGCATTAAAAATAGTCTTTAACAACTTTTATTGTCAACCTAACTACTCTCGTGATAGATTAACAACAATTCATTGTTATGGATCAAGTTAAACATACAATCTCTCAATCATACATCTAACCTAACATGTGAAGATGGTCAATCCACAAGAATTAAACACAATAACAATGAAAAGCATAATCATTCCAACAAAATCATGAAAGTCTACAAGATCAACATGAATTCATAAACAATTCATCAAAACCCTAAAACTAAAGAGTTCAGCCACTCATAGCTTAAAGCAACATGTTTAAGCAAAATAAACAAAGAAAGAGTGTAAAGAAAAGGAAACTCTACTGAAAAGAGGGTCTTGATTGAGGTAGCACTGTGGCGATGTCCTTGGCTCTCACGTTGGAATTCGAATGGCACCACGACTATCTCGAACTCTTTTCCTCTTCCTTGCAACTAACTCACCCTTTGAACTCTTTTATGAACTCTCACTCAATTCTCTCATTTTTGTGCCTCTTTAGGTCTGTAAATTGATGGTTGATTTCCTCCTTTTTTTGATGATTAGGGCTGCTGGAAACCCCCAAATTTATAGAGTTGGCCGCTTAAAAACTTACCAAAAATAACCTATTTTCATTTATGGAAAACTGGCGCTACGGCGCTGGTCCATAGCGCCGCGACACTATTGAAATTTTTGGAACAGCACCCCGGCGCTGTTGAAGAGTGTCATAGTGCTAGGACAGCGTGCACAATATCTTGCTCTCCGGTTTTAGCACTGCGATAGCGCCATCTCGGCGTCGCGGTGCTGCCCCAATTTTTGCCATTTTGAGTTTTTCATCTCTTTTTTTCCATATTCTTACTCAGTTTTGATCTTTTGGGTCTTTTTTTCTAATTTTCCTCATTTTAACCTGAAAACCACTAGCAAATAAGTGAAATCTAATATAAACTCCCTTAATTTGAGAGGATAGAAAGCACTTTTCAAGTGCTTATCATGCACCTCACGGCTAATGCCAATGCATGACCCATGATACAGACAGATGCGTCCAGACATAAGCGAGACGCGCCCTCTTCGACAAACTCAGAGATGCGCCCCACGGCGTAAGCATGCGACAAGTCTCCAAACGGTCCTAGAAGCTTCTAGAAGACATGCAACACGCCTAGAGAGCCCACCAAGCCTCTAGACGCGACCAGAAGGTCGGGCAGGCCCCTAGTGCACATTCTCGCATGCCTGACGTACTCGAAAGGCATTAGAAGCCTCTTGAAGAACCCCGATAGCGCTAGAAATCTCTAAACAAGCCCTGAAAGTGCTAGGCTATGCGAGAAGAGACCCGATGGCGCTGGAGAATTCCCGATTACTCTAGAAGGGGGGCGACACTGACAAAGACATCCAGGTAGCTTTAGAAGCCTCTTAGACAATCAAACATGCTTGCGTAGATGCTGGAGAGGACCCGATCACTCTAGAGACTCCTAGATCGACTTTTGTACATATCTCGCCGCATATGTATCTATGTAACCGACGTAGATTTGTCTAGAAAGTCCCATAACCAACCTTGTAAGCCGGTCATGGAAAGTAAGGCTGTGTAAGGCCTCTATAAATAAGCAGGAGGCCCTCATTTGTAAGCAACCTTCGGCTGAAGTGTAATAAAAAGCATTCGATTCTCTTAAAGCTCACTTGCTCTCTTTTCTCTCGCTCTCTTAATCACTGTCGCCCAACAAACTTCAAAAAGGCTTACTTGGCTGTCTTTAGCACCAAATGTCGCACGTTTGGTTGATTGAAAGCAACGACCATGTGACACTAAGCCTAGGTCAATTGAAGAAGAAAATGAGGGAAGTCAAGGAAACACATCGAAACACATAGGTGAGCTTCATAAGTAGAATTTTGACTAAGTATAGGAACCATAGAGCTAGGTTGGGCACATATCTAAAAAAAAAAAGAAGAAAATTGTGGCTAAGTTTAGGACTTTCGGAGCATGGTGGATGCATGTATGATGGTTGGAAGAGAAAATTGGCTAAGTATTCAATAGTTGGATGGAGTAAAGAGAGCAAAAGAGGACCAACCCTAGAAAAGTTACTTGGTGGACACATGCTATGAAGGAAGTTAGATGCATGAACTACTCCCGGGCATGACCTGGACGCATAGTAGAGAAGAAAATGTATGTTAAGTGGCCTACCTTGAGTTTAACACATCATAAGTAGGAGATGTTATGATGCATGGCTAGGACAACATGCAAGAGGACTTGTTCAGCAAGTGTGTCATGATGCATGGTGAAGTCTACATGCATGGTGCCAAGTAGTTTGTTAAGTGTTAACCTAAGGAGCAAGTTGGATGACAAAGCTTGTCATCAACCTCCTAAAAATAGGTCTAAGGAATCACTTCTTCACTCACTCAAAAATCATTCCAAGCTCATTAGAGAGAAGTTGAGAGCTTTATGAGGAAACCTAGGCGTCCAAGTGGTGAAATCAGGTGTCCAACTACTTACTAGGCGTCTAGAAGCATTAGTTAAGCGTCTAGCTATGGAAAACCCTGCGACTAGAAGGAGGGATGTGTTTAACACTATGATGTCTTGCGTCCAGGGGTGTGCTCTACATCCAAGAGGTCTTCCCTGCATCCAAGGGGTATTTTCAGGCATTCTAGAAGGCTTTTTAAGTCTCCAAAGGGCTTACAGTGGCTGTTTTCTTAATTCCAGAAGATTAGTAATGTCTGTAAACAAACTCTATAAATTTGTAAATTGATGATTTAAATAGACTATGCATACTTAACAAGAGAATATAATAAAATTAGTAGTAGATGCTATAAAAGGGTCAAAGTGAAACATCTCTTCCTAGGTTAGAAAGGTAACATGGGTTGGGGTATGACATCAATCGATTCGTGGTATGAGTTCAAGGAGTCAATGAGAAAATAATTTGTTCCTAAACATTTCCAAAGGGACATGGGGCAAAAGCTACAAGCACTGAATCAAGGAAGCAAGTCCGTGGAGGATTATTACATGGAGGTGGATGCATTGATGGATCGACTTGATCTAGACAAGGACATGGAGAGTCTCATGTCATTGTTTCTTAATGGGCTAAAAATGGAGATTCGGGCCAGGTTGATCTACAACCATACTTTAACATGGATGAGTTGTTGCATATTTCAATCAAGTTCGAGAGGCAACTCTAACGAAAGTCTTGAAAGTATTTTTCTAAACATTTTTCCAACTCTAGTACTACATGGAAAAAGGATAGTAAGGATATTGATTATAAGCCTAGAAACCAAGAGGTGAATGAGAAACCTAAAGTGAAGCTTGAGAAAGGGGAGAGTTCTAAGAAAGAAAAAGAAAAGGTTGATGACTCTAATGTGTGAAATAGGGATTTAAAATGGTGGAAATGTCAAGGGATGTGTCACTTTAGTAGAATTTCCCTAATAGGAAAATTATGACCATTAGAGAAGCAAAAATTGTGATAGAAGATGAATGAATTAGGAATTTATTTTGCTTTGTTGAGAGCTAAGTGTTTTTATTTTTGCAATTTCTTGTGTTTTAGAACCTGCATGCTAGAATCATTCAAGTAGTGTTGATCAAAAACCTCTTGTGGAGTGATTCGAATCTTGAGTTTAGAAATGGGTTTTCTCTACTCTTGATCTTGATCATCAAGGTAAAATGTTAAGTAACATTCGAGGATTTAGATTTAACAACCTTGTTGACAAACAAGACCTTTAGTTCTAAAACTCAAACACCTCAAATCGAGATGATCTTAGCGTCTAAGAATCGCTAGATAACGAATTACTTAAACGATCATCAAAACCACGACTCGAACAAAGCTTCATGCTCCCATCAACCTTTGATCTTTGAATCAATTTACAAGCAAGATCATTCAAGTCAAGCTTGAATGATTCTGGACATGCAATCTAAACGTCGTAGAATTGCAAAAGAAACATAGCACAAGGCTAAAAGAAAGCTCAAAGGCTCTTTTTACTACATTTTTTTAAAATCTCCTCCCCCTTTTTGAACAATTACATGGCATTATGTAGGCCTCAAAATCTAATCCTAGACATTCTATGAGCCATTCAAAGAGTAGTAACTCTCATAATTAATTACCATTACCAGCCATCATCTAAATGTAACATAAAAATACATAAAATGACTTAAAATTAAAAATTACATTTAGTAAATACAATAAATGTGAAATTATCTTTTCTTCATCCATATTCCATCCAATTGTAACCATCCAAGAGGAAATGACATCCCATTTGAAGTAGCTGGAAGTCTTTGTTCATTAAATGAAGCTTGATTCGTCATAAATTCCACTTAACTTCAATAATTCTTCTTCTTTGGTTAGTGTAAACTTGGACAATATGTATGATTGCTTCTTCATGTTCATATTGCATGATTGGGGTTTCTCCTTTCATATCAATTTTAGTATTTTTTACAGGAGAACTAGCAAAGGAGACTATCAAGACTTCTTAGGCAAAATTTAGATAAAAAAAACGAGTAACTAGCAATAAATTGAAGGCAAGAAGGGAATTTGTCCTAGGTTGCCTAGCACCGAAGTGTTGCACTAGGCGCTAAGGACTCGAGAGCAGCATTTCTAAGAACGCCTAGGCGTTCCAACCATCAAATGCACTCACAGAGCAGGGAGCGCCCAGAAGCTACCTGGTGCTTAGCAAGTGCTTTGATTAGGATCTCAAACCCCTTGGCAATCTAGCTAGATCTATTCATTTTCACTCATTCTTTTAGGTTGACAAGGATGGAGAAAAAGAAGGAGAATGCAACCCTAACCTAATTTTTCTCTCTCTTTCATCTCTTAGCATATCTTTTCTTGTTTTGGGGTTATAATCATGGATTGGAAGCTTCTTCCTCTTCAATCTTTGTCCATGAAGATGTTTAGTAAGTATTTTTCTAGTTCTTTGGAGCAAACTCTTATGTAATTTATTGAAATTTATTTTAATGAACTCTATATTATGATTATGCCTATTTGAATCTATATTATTTCATGATGTATGTTTTTTGGATGGATTGACGCCCTTTCCCTTGGATGTATGTCAAATGCTAAGTGTTTTTGTAGCTTGCATGATTCCTTCTCCTTCATCTAGCTATAATCACCTAAGTGGCAAACTTTTCAATCTTGTATGCTAAGGTTTTAAGCTATCTTGAATCTTAGAATGCATGTTTCAATTCGATTTAAAATCTAGTTGGTTAATTAGGTTAGGGATTTTGTCATGCTACTAAGCTGTGTGTGCTAGCAAGGAGTGGTAAGACCTGTTGTCGCAGAATAAGAAGAGGCAAAGGTTAGTTATGCAAGGTTGAGCCAGAGGAAAAGTACAGATGATGCAAGGAGCTCGAGACTAAAACCTAAGCTATGCTTAATTATGTTGCTCATTATATCTTGTTTTCTTATTATATTGTTATATTTTAGGTTTAAGGGTTAAGAAGTATCCTTTGTCACTCACTGAGCTATTCAGCTCATTCTTTCTTTTATGTTTTTTCTTTTCAGATAGCTGAAAAGCGCTTGAAAAATGCTTTTTATTCTCTTAAATTAAGGGAGTTTATATTAGATTTCACTTGTTTATTAGTGGTTTTCAAGTCATTAACAAGAAACTAGAATCAGAAGCCAAAAAAACTAAACCGAGTCAAAATCAAGTGAAAAAGAGAAGAAGACCACCAAACTACCAAAAATAGGGCAGTGCCATGACACCAGTTCGATGCTGCAGCGATGCTTTTTCCCGAAAGCATCAGACAACCTCAGCGCAGCAGCACCGACGTGGCGTTGCGGCATGGCACCAAGGGTAGGGTTTTGATAACTTGTAGAAATACAAGTTATTATTGTCTTTATCTTAGAAAAATAGAGTTTAATAGAGAATTATGCGGTAATATTAGTTAATTTCTATTGATAAATCTCTCTATGCGTTTTGATGAAGACAATTGTTTTGATATGTTTATGAGCCTAAAACACATGCTTTAGTGCAGAAACATAGAGAACTTCAAGATGCGTCTTACATGTGAAACACAAGGCAACGAAAAATCAGGTTAGAAACTTGAGAGATTGTTGAAAGATTGACTTGCATAATCTGCGGCTAAAGTGGTGGATCTAAATTGAATCCAGAATTATGCAATTAGGCGAGATAGATGCAAAACATCAATTGTGCCTCCAATCACGTTGATTTGCTGCTGATTACGAACGTAGCTTCTATAAAAGGGCAGACCTACAATCTGAAAAGATGTTGATTCTCGGAAGAATTCCTAAGTGACAGCAGAATCCTTTCTAGACGATAACCGGAGACGAATAGCTTGAGAGAGAAAAGTCTTTCATCCGCCTAACCACTTCACAGTAGATCTCACGCTTCCATTCCGGCGATTCAAGACATTGAAACGCCTTCCTGCTTTCTATCTTTTTCTAGCTTTGATTTTAGATTTGTTTTCAAGACATTGAACTGTCTAATATTGTATTTCGTTCATTAATCTACAATTCTTCCATGTCTATCCATTTCTCTACACTTTCCGCTTATTACTTTGAATCCATGAGTAGCTAATCGTTCAAGGGTCACGGGTTGCGTTAGCATCTAAATAAGAATTATAGTGTAACTATTTCATCTTGTCAATTGTAATCTTAATCTAATGCTTATGTCCATCTAACTAGTTGATATAAGTATTAATAGTTAGACTGCTCGAGAGGGTAAATAATTGTGGAAGTCAATTGATAAGGCTAAGAAGTGTTACCTAGACATAGGAATCACCTTAGCACTTAATATTCTCTTATGCGTTATAGATAACGCATAGGGGCTAACAACCGAGAGAAGAGTTGCAAGTATGAATAGATTTTCACTATGCATTTCTGATGTTTGAAGCTAACCAACCCGAACCTTGTTTTTATCCATTCATTTAATCGTTGAACTTGCGGTGTCGCATCCCCTACCATCTACCACTTTTTAATCTAGTGTACATGTTATTGCTTTCTTTAGTTAGACACATCCTTCATTAAATATTTTTGGGTTATTACTCCAACTCAATTAATCTAACGAGTTTTAAAATCAGCATAGTCCCTGTGTTTGACCTCGGACTCACCGAGTAAACCTATTTCTTTGCTTATACTTGGGTTAAGAATAGGAAAACTTGACAGACTAGAAATGGTTTGTCACACCCCTTCTCGAACTACCCTCTTGTAGCCCGAGATGGAGCGTGAGGACCGCAGTCATCGACTTCCACTGTCAAACCTCCCTTATGTTCGTTAAATCACACTTTAAGGGACGGCGATACCATTCACCCTTAATAAACCTCGACTTCGATCGGCAACGGGAACCGTCATGCTACCTAGAAAATGGAAATCATATTAAAGATGAGCTAAACGCCCAATGAGTGACATGGTATTGTAAAAACTATCTCTAGTTCAAAAGTAGGCATGTTATCATCATTATATCACAAAATACTTAAATCAAATCATCATTTCTATAAAATCACACTTTCAACTTTAATCAAATCACATAAATACATTCCAGAGCAGTTGTACATAAAATCAGTTTGTTCTCAACAATTTTCCTTAGTTGAGACGGAGCAAGACTCAACGCTCACAACGTTGAAAATATCCTTAGTTGGGGTGGAGCAAAACTCAACACACCCAACGTCGAAATCATTCTTGGCTCGATGCGGAGCAAAACTAGACACACTAGCAATATCAACCTCTATGTGCACATAGGAATATGGCGGGTTGCCAATGTACCTTCTCATGTCCCTCAGTATTGGGTCCCGGGGAAACTCACATGCCTTCTCATGTCCCTCAGCATTGAGCCTCCTCTAAAACATTTTAGAAACCAACATTTTACATAATATGAAATCTTTCATGAAAAAATAAGATATTCCTCGCAAAGTACAATTCATAACATGCTTTTTCAGAAAAACTTATAGAAAACAATAAGACATGCCTTGTGAACTAAATATATTCAGGCACCATGCTTTTCAAATAATCATTTTTCATCAAATCATAGCTCATAATGAAATCAGAGTAATATTTCAAAATAAACATTTTCAAGAAAGAAAGGGGTCACTCACAAAAGACTTTAAGGATAGTTTCTCCTTTTTCCGCTATTTCCTCTTTCCCGAGCTTCTTGGACGCAATGTTTTAACCTTAGAACACAAGGCCTTATATTCTTCTGGCAGCTCGGTTGGTCGCAACCTTGCCCTTGGACGCAAGGTTGGTAGCTAACCCGAGGTGCATCCCAATTCTTCCTTACTTCTCTTTTTGGATGCGTCGACCGCACAAGGTCTAACTTGGACGCATCGTTCACCTTGAAATTTAAACGTAAGGCCCTTTTAGACGCAAGACAACTTATTTAACACAAGATATAGCTAAGTTGTTTAGAATATCTTCTTCTTTGGCTGCAGACTTCTATTACGGACACCAGGATTCCTTCTTTCTCTCAAGAATTCTTACTTCAGCATCATCAGTCACTCCTTTTCTCTCAAAGTCCTCTTTATAGCTTTGGAGTAAAGGACTGGTCATACTACTTTTCCTTCCTTTTTGCCATTCCATGCCACATGTCAAGCTGCATACTTAACCAATCATGCATTTATCCAAGCGTCACCTTGCATGAAATACTTAACATACTTCTAACACCTCCCGTCCCGTTTATAAGGTGTCAAGTTTATATGAAGCCACCTAGGCTTGATGAGCTTATCTCATATGCCCAACATATTCTAATTTACAAACTACACATTCAATCGTACTGTCCTTATGCATCCACTGGATTTTCCTTTAAGATTTTAGCTTCATTACTTACTTCTTTTACCTTCCGCCATAATACCTTTGAAATCGTTTCTTCACCGTATATTAGTAGGTGTTAATGTCCCAAACACATACTACTATGCGTTTGTACCTTACCGCATCGTACCGTGCGTCCAACTTCCTACCCTTTGAACTCTTGAGTTACAACCTATGCGTTTACCCAAAATCAAAGTTATGCTTCCATTTACCATGGAGTTGGGCTCCTTAATGCATAGCTGGTAGCCACCCCTCAACACCGAGCAACCCTTCGATCATAGTCACCATAAACACTAAATGTCTTGGTCTTTGAGCATAGATTTCTTTATCAACACCAAAATCCTTACTAGCGCATAATAATCCTTCAACGCATGCTGCTCACGCCTTAAGGTTCCTCGGCTTCTCTTTTCTTTCTAACTTAACATCCTCCCAAGCTAATCCCACAACTTGTTAATTTCCAAGACTAAGTGTGAGCCATGCGTTTCCTCTTTTTCCAAATTCTTATTTTCCCTTTTCAAAATTCAATATCAAATTCCTTCCAATTAAAGTACCACACTTTAACGCTTCACCATCTATGCATTAACCGGACTATGCTAAAAAAGACATCTAAATTTTAATTAATCTTCAGACTATGCTTTCAATCCTTCATTCCCACTCTTAGTGGAATATCCATTGTTTTCCTAAAATTTAGGCGTTCAACTAGTCTTACTTCTCTTCTTACTTCTTCTCCTACTAACCATCTTAAGAATTCTGAGTTAGGGTCTTACACGGTTAGTATTCAGCATGTTGAACGTATAATATGTTAAACACATAGTAGTAAGCTTAATAATAAAGAGAAACGCACAAGAAGTTTTTGGACTTTAGATCTGTCAACAATAAGTTTTTGACACCGTTGCCGGGGATTTTTGTATTGATTCATTTTTTTTTTTTGGATTATTTGTGTTGTAGGAATTTCTCAGTTAAAGGAGTATTGTGAGTTTCTCCTCTGCCAGAAGCTCGAAACAGTATCTGAGTGACGGGGCAGCCCAACACTTGATATTGACCTTGAGATTGAGAGGACCTTCAGACGAAGGACAAGGCAAAATCGAAGAAGGACCAATCGTAGCTTGGACCTGATTCAAACAGTTAGTGAGGAATTGTCCGCATAAGCAGAAGGATCAATGAATAAGACCTACTCGCAAGTCGTAGATATTCTCAACAGAATTTCGAGGAAAAATGAGCGAGTGGACGACGGATATGGATTCCGTTCCACCGATAGAAGTTGAATGCAAGCTGGAATGCTTGAAGCTAATGTTGTCACACCCCCTCCCAAGTTTACCTGCATAACCTGAAAGGAGACGTGAGGACAGTATACATCACCCCTCTTGTGACGCATACCATCCATTCCTTCACATATATTCTGAACTGTTCGCAATGTGATCTCCACATTCTAAGACATTTTAAACATCACATATAGAAAAGTATATACAAGCCAAAAACGAAATTTCTCAACTCTTTTACATGTCCTTACACAACCTATAGTTCAACCCTAGTAATTGTACATACATATCTACATGCTACATAATTAAGGATTAACATACAAATAACACTTCAACAAGTCAGATTTTCCGGAGACTCGAAGCTTAAGCAGGGCGAGCGGGAGTAGGCAAAGCACCAGAAACGTCCTTGCTACCTAGAGGGGAAAGAAAACATTGAAAACATGAGCTAAAGGCCTAGTGCGTGACAATGTTAACAAACCATTTTAGTTCGGAAATCATCAGTAGTAAAACTGAGTTCAACATCAACATAAAACATGCAATCACTTTAAATGCATTAGTTTAAACAAACTTAATTGCCCTTAACAATTCATACATGATTTTTAAATAAATCATAAGGAAACAGTTTAGATACAATATTTTTCCATTAGTTGAAGTGGAGCAAAACTCAACACCCCAACGTCGAAAACATATAAGGCTCAATGCGAAGCAAGACTCAACGCACCAGCATATAACCTCTATGTGCACATAGGAATATGGCGGGTTGCCCATGTACCTTCTTCATGTCCTTCAGTACTGGGTCCCGGGGAAACTCATATGCCTTCTCATGTCCTTCAGCATTGAGCCTCCTCTAAAACATTTTCCTTTTTCAGAAGCAACATTTTATGCAACATGTTCGTATACAAATAGTCCATAAGAATACAGGGCAATTATTATATCAATAACATTTCATAAACATGCTTTTCAATAGCTTTAAGAACATAAATATGCTTTATAAATCATTTAATCACAAATACACATTTCATTGGAAAACCGAGCTATCATGTTCCACAAAATAGTTTTAAAGTAAAAGGAGTGTCACTCACAATTCTTCCTAGGCCTTGAGTGGATTATACGCCTTTCCTATTTCCTCTTGGCCTGAAATAGATATTTTCCCTTGTTATACTTCTTTTCCATTCATCAAAACATAAACAGTAACTCATTACACGCACAATGTTTGTAACTCGCCACGCGATTAGGCTCTCATAGGTTTATTCTCAAACTTAACAATAAAGTTTTAGCTACTAATTGTTCCTTACCCTTCTGTTATACCCTGATTCCAGGGATACTTGTGTGCAGTTTACTCCTGCTGTTATATCCACGTTGAGCTTTAACTACTCCTTAACAAAGCTGACTACT
The DNA here is from genome assembly GCA_031780015.1 of Citrullus colocynthis. Classification (NCBI taxonomy): domain Eukaryota; kingdom Viridiplantae; phylum Streptophyta; class Magnoliopsida; order Cucurbitales; family Cucurbitaceae; genus Citrullus; species Citrullus colocynthis. Next base: position 341,601 of record QLSR01000126.1, on the reverse strand, counting down.
ACAGCCTTGATTTCTCTACTTAATCCCTACTAAAAACGCATTTCCAGCCCATATTAAGACTTCTTCCCTTCTACAAACTTGTAAGGAAATAAGTCCCACAGCTTACCTCAAAATTTCAAGGCTTAACTCTTTTTGATTCTCCAGTTATGCCAAAATCACTCCGCGTTGCTCCGGATTGCATAGCAGTTCTATAGTTGCTGCTTTTACCTAAAGATTCATGTGATAACTTCAATTTCAGCTTAACCATCCTTCATAAGACTTGTTAGGAATTATGTTAACTTACTAACCTCAAAATTGAAGCCCCAAACTCGGCTTCCTTGAGTCGTTCTACTCCAAACATCAACCACTGTTGAGTCTGTGCATCTGCAATCAGTCTCCAGTTCCAGCTCTGATTTGAGCACCAAAACGAGTGAACTTTCGTCCAAAAACTAAAAGAACACCTTCCTCTTCCTTCTCTTGTGGTTTCTCTGAAAGATGGAACTGACTTAAGTTCTCAAAATGTCTGAAAGTGATTAAACACACCTATATATATACTGCCGACTTATCTCTCACAAGTACCGAGATGATAATGCCGACTTACCCCTCACCTGTAGGCTGACGCGGGTATTTTCTTCGACGCAAGGCACTCATGTCTATGTTCTCCTTCAGCGTCTTCAGCAACTAACCATTCTCAACACATGGTGTTTTCGGCGCCTCCTACTTCCAACGCATACAACATAGTCATTCACACCACTAGCTTCATCGCGTTAGGACCGTTATGTCTTGGACGCAATATGACTTCAGCCCATGGCTGTCTTCGACGCATGGTAACTTCGACGCATGGCTATCTTTGACGCATGATTCAAGCATATTCTTTTCCCGCCAATGATCACTTATCCTTCGATGCGACGACTACTTCATCTCACAACCCTTCGTGATTCAATCAACAACGCATGGTTCCTCAAATAATTCAACTTCCCACTACATTCACCAACGCATGGTCCTGGCCAACCCTTAACCAAAATTTTGCTCTACTTCTCGGCTACTTTTCCTCTAGCAACGCATAACCTCAATCGCATTGCTATCCCCAACACTTGGTTTTGCAAGTCAGTGCTTACAATGCTGCCACCAATCTTTCAACGCAGATGATAACCACGACATTTGTGCTGAAGACAATAGCCTTGAATAATCAAAGTGGATCAGTTGTTGCGATGAACGCGATGAATGCAGTGAATTCGACAGCTTCTATAAGTTGCATGCAGTGTAGTGCGGGGTATTTGTATGACATATGTCCCTACAACCCCCAGTCAGTCTGCGATGTTCAAAACAACCCCTATGGTGAGATGTACAATCCGGGTTGGACGAACCACCTTAACTTTGAATGGGATGAAAATCAGCAACAAACGCAGGGGACTGAGCAGCAACCGCATAGAGGCAACCCTCCTGGTTTGAACCAAGGGAATCAAGGCCAGTATCATCAGTTTCAGAGGGATCCGCAAGCGAACACATCATCCTCATCATCTTCCATGGAATCTCTTTTACGAGAATTCATTTATAAAAATGAAGCGACGCTCCAAAATCAAGCCACTGCAATCAGAAATTTAGAAGTTCAATTGAGTCAAATTGCAGATGAGCTCAAGAATGGAACACAAGGAGCATTGCTATGTACAAATGAAGTTCCAAGAGGGAATTTAAAAGAACAATGTCAAGATATGACATTGGTATATGGGAAAACTAATCCCACTGTAACGCAAGATCAGAGGACACAAGGAAACTTGCAGCCTCTAGACGCTCCAACAACTAGTCAACCAATGGAGAGTACTACACATAATGTCAATCAACCATCATCTTCCACTGAATCAGAAGAAGAAAATAGAGAGAGGAGAGAAAAAGCAACACAGGTATAACTTACGTCTGTATATAAAGATACCACTCCTGGACGCGTCTTGATTAACATCCAAGAAGGAATATCAACGAACCGTGTGGGGGATCAACAGGTAAAATTTAATGTGGTTAACGCATTGAAAGATCTTGATGGCTTTCAATCTTGTCAGATAATCGCTGATATCAAGGAGAAGACAAGACCTATGAACGCAGCGTTGAAAGATGAAGCAATCCTCAAAGACAATGAAGATGGTGAAGAGGAAGAAATCAAATTACTCTCTGATCGTATATTTGACAAATCAGACCGGAGCAATAGATCCATGGCAAAGATCAAGCCGTTATTAGAAAAGCCTTCAACGCATGAGATAGAAACCAGACCAACGCATCCCAATTACGTGCACTTGAGGGAGAGCATACTGCAATTCATTGTCGCCTCTACGTTGAACCCTAAACACGATAAAGGCTCCAATGACCCGCGCAAGCATAACTGAGCTTGCGTTGAAAGGTCCCTGCAATGCTGAACACTTAATTTTCTAGGGATGCTTTCTTTTACTCTTGCTTACTTTCTTTTACTCGTAATTTGTTTTTAGTATTTACTTTTCTTTTTTTAAATTCAGTTTTGGAAGCATGAAATTATACGCCGAGCTTCAATGCAAACTATTTAATTTCACTGCATACTCTGTCATTCATTCTGAGTCCAATGCATAATTGAACTGAGAACCCTGCGTTCATCAGTCATGCATTTATCAATAGAATTCACTGCGTTTTAGATAGAGCAATCTGGGGAACACATACGTCTTTTGAGTTTATGCGTTTTCCCAGAAGCACTCGAGTGCTTATTTGCATCATCTAGCCGCCCATCACACTTGATGGGTGTGCGGCTCAATAAATTTGCCTAGATCAGTGTGATTTTGGATATCGCGTATTTGCGTTTATTACTAACGGCTTAATTAACCCTTTATAAACACGATTCGATTTTCCATTTTCCATTTTCAGAACCCTTCATCTCTCAAACCTCCGGCGATTTGAGTTCTTCGCAACCTTGTCTATGTCTAGCCAATCAGACTCCCAAAAACCAAGAACACTTCACTAGCGACGTTTCCCCAATATCTTCCTACAATACCTAGTACTCGACCCCATCTTCTTTCTCATCCCAACCGCGACCAGCCCCTGATGTATTTCTTCACCCTCGAGCTCCATTTTTCTCTCCACCACTATTCCGACCTACCCAACTTGTGAGGCCTTTCGCTTCTCTGGTCCGCCCTAGACCTCCAAACCCCAGCCCACTATTTATCTCAACTCTCTCAGCGTCACGAATCAGGGCTAATGCACAAAGATCGCCTGTAACCCCATTTTTCCGACAATTCTTCAGACCTCCAGTATGTCCACTAGTAGTCGATCTTGACTCAGACAACTGGGTGGAAGTCCTAAACATCCCACCCTTGAGCCGAATCGACCCGACACCTACTCTAAAACCCAAAAGTCGAGTCAAGTCCTGCATTTCCAAGCCCAGAATGAAGAATGTGAGGGAGTTTTCCGCTGCAAACTTCAATGCCAGAAACCAATGTCTAAGCACAGAAAACTCCGAGGCTAAGCAACCAAGTCTTGGAACGGTTCGCGATGAAGCCAGCACGCTGTACGGAAGCAGCAAAGTGCTCCAAAGAGATGAAAGAGGGGTATCTGACGACATTCTGGAGAGAATAGCTCAAGAGGAGAGGGAAGCAAAGGCTTGGGAGGATGACGGGGAGGTCAACCAACCTTTGCCCTCATCTCATCCACCTAGCACAAGAGGAACAGAAGAGATGGGCGGAGAAGTAGAAGAAGAAGTAGTGTCGAAGAGGGGGAAGTGAACTCACCATAGCTCCCCGACGCATGGATATCCGAGATCCTAAATGGATTGCGTGACCCAATGGACGCAACTGTCTCAGACGAAAGACGGGAATCACCCTCGCAGATAAAAGAGGTCCAGAGTCAGCTAAAAGAGACTCAGGAGTGCAAAGACTGGGGGAAATAAGAAAAGAGACGCCGCCTACAGCAAGGAGGTCGTAGGCGAGCCATTCAAAATGCAAGGGTCAGTCCCTGCGTCTATCAGACCTGAGGAGATGACCCTGGACTACAATGAAGGACCTATCAAAAAGGTTGTGATGGTCGCAGAGGCCAAGAGAAGAAAAGAAGAAGAAGAGGAAGTGGTACCCCTGATAAGGAAGAAAATAAGGGTATCACAAGAAACTGCTAAGAGTGAAGAGCCGAAAAATGCATAGCAAGGAGACGGTCCTGAGTCCCCGATTGCGGCAACATCCTTTGATCAGCTGGCAGAAAAGATAAAGAAGAAAAGGGCCAAGTTGAGGAAAGGGCTCAGGGCCCTAAGAAAAGGAGTTGAGAAAATAAGCAAGGACGCATTGTCCTACAAGGAGGCGTACAGGGAAGTGTGACCCCAAGAAGAATGGGAAATGCAAGGCCTTCCTGATCCTCAAATTGACGAAGCCGCTATGGCATTGGAAAAGGAAATGAGGGAATAAGAAAGAATAGGAAAGGCAGCCAAAGAATTTGAAAAAGAGCTCCAAGAAGAAGAAAATAGAGAGCTGGCTGCGAAAATAAGTGCCCAAGAGGAGAAGAAGAAAAAGAAGAAGAAAAATAAGAAAAATAAACGCATCGGGGAGGATGCGGGAGACGAGCAAGGTGTTAGCACCTTGAAGAAAAAGGAGAGGAAAGAAGAACAGAAGAAGGAAAGTAGGGAGAAGGAAAGAAAGGCAGACGCAAGCAGAAAAAGAACAGTGGATCAAATTTCTGCTAAGGCCAAAGGCAAAGAAAAAGTGGTCGATGCGTCAAGAAGAAGGAAGGAAAAGGGAGACGCAGGGCATTCCCTGATTTATCGATGGAGGTGGGATTTTTCCCTGAAGAAGCCCCATTGCTGCCGTTTATCACAGAAATCATCGACTACCACGATTGGAGAAATTTCTGTTCTAGCACCCCTTGGATCCAACTTGACTTAGTCTGCAGCTTTTATAACAGACGCATTGATGAAGAGGAGGACGTGGTGGTGGTTGAAGAAAATGAAGTCCCATTCAACGCAAGGGAAATAAATGCAATCTATAAGTTGAGGGACAACTCGGATGCGGAAGGAAACAAAATAATAGAATCAACTCCACCAGAGTTAATGGAAGACGCAGTCCATGTCACACCCCCTCCCAGATTCTCTTCCTAATCTAGAAGTGGGTGCAACCTACACACACTCGTTTTCATATATCTTGAAATATAAATCAATACTAGATCAATTATACAAAGCTTTATGCTAGCGAAACATCATAAGTTAAACATAATCTCTTAATTCAAATTGCTCAACTCATATTTTATCATAACAGGTATTTGTTCTACACACTGTACAAAACCACTTTCACTATACTACAAGGATTATATATGACAAAAACATGTACATGAACTGAGTATTTACAACTATCCCAGAGAACTAATGCAGAGTAAACCCAGACGAGGATCTTCTGTAGGCTAGGCGTCCTGGACACGCTCGCTACCTAAACGAACAACAATAAACAAGAACATGTGAGCCTAAAGCCCAGTGAGTGACTAAGTTATCCAATTACAATTAAATCCTTGAATTAATACTAATCATAATAACTATTATGCATTTCATAAGTACATATTCCTAGGTCACCCATGCCGTTAAACAAATATAATATAAATATCTTTCCAAGAGGTAGCGGAGCAAAGCTCAACGCACTTAACCTCATGAACCAATTCCCATTATTCATACATCCACACATCTTCACATTTCGTCCCTCGGCGTTTCTACTCTCAAGTGCTTTCTCATGTTGTCCCTCAGCACTGAGTTCCAAATCAATCAACTGCTCAAGTGCCTTCACTCGTGGTCCCTCAGCACCGAGCCATCATGTACTGGTTTTTCATATGCCTTCTCACAAGGTCCCTCGGCATTGGAATTCATCTCAATCAATTTCTCAAGTGCCTTCACCCATGGTCTCTCAGCACTGTGTATTATTGATCGTATCCCCATAGGCCTTCACACGTGGTCCCTCGGCCGTGGGTTGCATTTAGATAACACGCATACAGGATTTCATAAGTCAAACTAGTTTTTACTCGCACAATGCTAAAAATAATCCTTGTATGAAATAAAAAGTTACTCACTATTTGTCTTAGGCCTGAGCGGATTATATGCCTTTCGAGCTCTTCTTGGCCTGTAAAACACATTTCTCACATTAGATTTTCTTTGAACTCCCTTTCCATAATCATTAAGTGTGCATATTCATATACCATTCTCACTCCATCACTGAGACTCTCTTTTTCCAAACTATTCATAACTAGCGATACTCTATGTCACTAGTGAGACTACCAGCGAAAACACACTACTGGGTACTGCACTAGCGAAACCGGAGTGAACTAGACTAGCGAGATTACCTTAAAGAGTGATACCCAGTGAGACTTCAGCGAGAGTTGTGAGACGCAAAGCCCTTTGCGTTATCCACGACACTCGTCCCGCTGCTTACTCTCCAGCTCCTTAACGATATCACTGTCTTAACGACACTTGATACCTCTGCTTCCTTCCTTCCCTTCTAACTTTTTCTTTATCCTGCTAGAAACCATATTACAGCCAAAATCAAAACTTCCTCTCTTCTACAATCTTGTAAAGTAGTGAGCTTTCTAACTTACCTCAAAATTTCAGACCATAACTCATCTTCATTTGAAAACTATTCCCAAATGACTTCGACTGCCTTGAATTATCTAGCAATTCAACTTCGATTACTTCCTCCTAGAAATTAACACATTTTTGCTCGGATTTAGCTTAAACATCCTTCATGGAAGTTGCTTATAATTAAATCAACTTACTAACCTCAAAATTTCAGTCCTAGCTTCAACTTCCTCAGCTCACTCTTCTTAAAATACCGAATGGTGTCCAGATTATCAGCAACAATAAAGCTTCTAGTTCCAGCTTCAAAGTCACCATGAAAATGATCTGGTTTCTACTTGAATTCGATATAAACACCTTCTTCCACCTCTCTTCGTTGTTCGTCTGCGAAATGGAGTCAATCTGAGTTCGAAAATATGTCCAAAAGGGTTTAATTATTCGATGCACTCACTTATATATCAATATAAATCACCAACTTACCAGCTCTACCATCATCTTCCTTCTTGAATTAGCCAACGCAAACCTTCCGCTCATGGCTTCGGCAACACTTAGCCTCAACTTACCATGCTACTGATTGCCAAACGCTGAATAGCTAATTACCACATGGCCCTCTCGGCCCCTTTTTTCTATGCACCAACGCATACTAACCTTCAACGCATAGGTCATCTCAATACATAGCAATGCCAACTTCTAACACAAACTAGCCTTCAACGCATATTTCCACCAACGCCAATTGCACCCTCCTTCCTTCACATCTACTTCCACGCCAAGCTGCCCTCTTCAACTCATGGCTACCAGCGGCAATTCTTGTCAAGCTTCAGACATACCCTCAACGCATAATCACCCCATCACACAGCCAACACTTAGCTACTTTGCGCTCACACAACTCGGCCAATTTCTTTACTCAATACCTGTCCCATAGTTTCTTCTTACTTACCTTCTCCCAATGACAAGTACGGGGCTTACAGTCCGAGTATTGGCGAAGCCCGGGGCAAAATGGGATGTATCACCCACAGGCATTAAAACTTTGCCTGCTAACAGCCTACGGTCAGAGGCCAACCTGTAGGTATACTTGGTGAAGAAGCGGCTAATCCCCACGACGCATGACAAAACAATGGATTGGGAGATGGCAGCTTATTGCATTATGCGTCGCATCCTTTTTTATGTCGGACGCATAATTGCGGCGCAGATAAGAGGGGTCTTCAGCAAACCAAGAGGCCAACTTTTTTTCCCCTCACTTATCATGAACCTATGAGCCAACACTGCCATCGGAGGGCAGACAGAAGTGTTAGACGTAGAGAAGATGATCGAAGTCAGTGGGGTAATCGCCCATAAGACTCTACGTCGGTTGATGAGAGGATCGCAACATTTGCCAGAGCCTGCTAAGGCCACCAAAAGACCTCATCAACCCACTTCGTCACCTAAAGTGTCGCCTCCAAAGCTGCAAACGCAGAAGAAGGGGAAGCCATCCAAGCCGCAACGCAAACCATCACCTCAAGCTTCCCCAACCTCAAGCTCTTCACCCCCACTTCCAACAACTAGAAGAGAACTAACTCCACCTCCACCTCATCCTGAGATGCAACACCCAAAGCCACCTCCACCTCCTCTTGAGACGTATCGCCCAAAACCTTCTCAACCTCAACCTTCCGCAAAACCCATCTCCCCAATCTCCTCAATAAGAGTTGATGACTCACATTATGGGGATTTTCGAATGACTACTATGCATTCATCATCCCCTGCGTTTGATGAAACTCCATCAACTTCTCGCCCCCAGCCAAACCATCCTCACCCATAACTGCAGCCTCAACCTCAAGAAGCCAAACTCGACCTCGACTGGGAGACAGTGCAAACATACCTACAACAATCAATCTTGCGTCCAATGATGCATTCAATGAATATGTTAGCACGCCGGCAGACGCAGCAGTTTCACTTCACATGGAATTATATTCATCAACTGTTTTCGATTCGACCGGAAGTCCTGCCCCCTAACATTCCAGAATGCCTACAGCATCCACTTGTCTTCCCAGTGCCGTAATGTCCTCCAACTGAGCCGCAACGCAACCCACTGATGATAACGAGCTGGATAATTAACCTTAGGGGTGTTAGAGTTTTGTTGCTTCTTGTATAATTTTGTATTCTTTATTTATGTATACACTTAACACTGTTTCTCTCAATAACGATTGTATGCGTTCATGAAAAGCAATAATAGAATACATACTTCTCTACCACAATGCGTCTCTATTCGACTTTCCGCATTTTTCCTTATTTTTAATTTCTTACTAAGTACTTTAATTCTCCTTCTTGCTTATCTTTGCGTTGATAACTTAGTCACTATGATAATAATCATGCTTACGCTTTTTGTACACTCTTAAGCTAGATTACTTTCCATGCGTCTTCATACTATTCGTTAGGAACGCAAACCTACTTTGAGTGTGTGCAAGCTGACAATTCAAACCTCGTTTATGAATTTTTTCAACATAATCTTTGTTTATAATTTTAAGCAATGAGGACCTTGCTGCTCTCAAGTTTGGGGGTGGTAAAGGTTTGAATTGTCAAAGATTAAAATATGAAGAACTGATTTCAATCATTTCTATATTCCAAAAAAAAAAAAAATTCATGAAACGCAAAACTCCGCTGGCAAGATTAATACATTCATCTAATTAAGAGTTTAGCTGAGAACGGCACCTACTCGTAGTTGGCTGCCTTCATGCACCATATCGTTGGTATGTCAAAACAAAGGTGGGTAATCGTAATCAGCGACGCATAGACAAAATAAAATAACAAACTCTACTGTCTAGTGAGGAAACCAAACTTAGATAAGAGTTTAGTCGAGAAGGGCACTTGCTCATAGTTGGCTGCCTCTATGCACCCCATCGTTGGTATGTCAAAATGAAGGTGGGTAACCCTACTCGACACATGGTTACTTAACCTATAAACAATAAAACAAATGAAAGAAAAAGGAACTTTATATCTTCATCTTTCAGACTCATAGTTAAAAGAACAAACAAAAACTTTGTGAACAATGAGTAAAGACAATTGAAAAGAAACCTTACTGCATGCAAACTAGACCCGTTTCAAAGAAAAGAATGTAGAAGTAGAAAAGTAATGTAACAAACGGGTAGTTGATTAAGTATAGCATTTTGAGAGACTAGTCATTGCGTTGAAAAATTTTTGGGTTGATTAATGTTTCTTAGATAGAAATTATGCTTTAGGACAAGCATTTCTCTAAGTTTGAGGATGTGATAACTTGTAGAAATACAAGTTATTATTGCATGTATCTTTGAGTTTAGTAGAGAATTATGCGGTAGTATTAGTTCATTTCTATTGATAAATCTCTCTATGCGTTTTACTCTTGTAAATTGATGAAGATATTATTTTGATATATTTATGCGCCTAAAACGCATGCTTTAGTTCAGAAACGCAGAGAACCTCAAGATGTGTCATACATGTGAAACGCAAGGCAGCGAAAAATCAGGTCAGAATCTTGAGAGATTGTCAGAAGATTGACATGCATGATCTGCGGCTAAAGTGGTAGATCTAAATTGAACCGAGAATTATGCAATTAGGCGAGATAGATGCAAAACATCAATTGTGCCTCCAATCATGTTGATTCTTGAAAGAATTCCCAAGTGACAGCAGAATCCTTTCCAGATGATAACCGGAGACGAATTGCTCGAGAGAGAAGAGTCTTCCCTTCGCCTGACCATTTCATAGCAGATCTCACGCTTCCATTCCGGTGACTCAAGACATTGAAACGCCTTCCTGCTTTCTATCTTTTTCTAGCTTTGATTTTAGATTTGTTATCAAGACATTGAACTGTCTAAGACTGTATTTCATTCATTAATCTACAATTCTTCCATGTCTATCCATTTCTCTACACTTTCCGCTTATTATTTTGAATCCATAAGTAGCTAATCTTTCAAGGGTCACGGGTTGCGTTAGCATCTAAATAAGAACCATAGTATAACTATTTCATCTTGTCAATTGTAATCTTAATCTGATGCTTATGTCCATCTAGCTAATCGATATAAGTAGTAACAATTAGACTGCTCGAGAGGGTAAATAATTGTGGAAGTCAATTGATAAGGCTAAGAAGTGTTACCTAGACATAGGAATAACCTTAGCACTTAATATTCTCCTATGCGTTATAAACATATAATGCATAGCAGCTGACAACAGAGAGAAGAGTTGTAAGTATGAATAGATTTTCACTCTACGTTTCTGATGTTAGAAGCTAACCAACCCGAACCCTGTTTTTACCCATTCATTTAATCCACTTAGCTGAACTTGTTGTGTCACATACCTTACCATCCTCCACCTTTTAATCTAATGTGCATGTTATCGCTTTCTTTAGTTAAACACATAGTCGCTTTCTTTAGTTAGACGCATCCCTTGTTAAATATTTTTGGTTACCACTCCAACTCAATTAATCCAACGAATTTTAGAATCAGCATAGTCCCTATGTTCGACCTTGGACTCACCGAGTAAACCTATTTATTTGCTTATACTTAGGTTAAGAATAGGAAAACTTGACAGATTAGAAACGCATAGTATTAAGCATGTTGAACGCATTGTTGAACGCATAGTAAGCTTAATAAAGATAAACGCACAATAAGTGTTTGGCACTTTAGCATGTCAAATGCAACAATAGGGAGCACTTCTAACTCTCCTCCTTTTATCCCTAACACTTTACCTTTTCCTCAGAAGAAAAAGATTGATGCTCGATTTTTAAAATTTTTAGATATATTTAAAAGGTTGGAAATTAACATTCCTTTTGCAGAGGCATTAGAACAAATGCCAAAGAATGCCAAGTTCATGAAGGATGTGTTGTCTAAGAAGAAGAGATATAGAGATTACAAAACAGGTGTACTAACCGAAGAATGTAGCGCGTCATTACAAAGGAAATTGCCTCAAAAATTGAAAGATTTAGGGAGTTTCTTTATCCATTGTCATTTAAGCAATAATTCGGTTATTAAAGCACTTTGTGACCTTGGAGCTTCTATTAACTTGATGTCTTTATCCATGTTTAGGAAGCTCGATGGTTGGGAGGTGCAATCAACTACCATATTTTTGCTTTTGGTCGATCGATCATTTGTTCATCCCTACGGCATTGTGGAGGATGTATTAGTCAAAGTGGGCAAGTTTATCTTCCCGACGGATTTTGTGATACTAGACATGGAAGAAGATGTCGAAGTCCACATAATTCTTGGGAGACCTTTCTTGGCCAACGGAAGGGCCCTCATCGATGTGCAAGATTGAAAGGTTACATTCCGCCTTAACGATGAGGAGGTAACATTCGACATCTATAAAGCCGTTAAGCATCCGGATGTGAAAGGGTATGAGCATCATGAGCCAAGCACAATGGTAACATCGTCCCCCTTTTCTAGTAAGAATTCTATGCATGATGATCCCCCTTTGAGTGGTAAAACTAATGGCATGCTTGATGATAAATTAGAAAATCCTATGAAGCATGTTTCTAGTTGTGATAATATTCCTAGTTCTTTGTGCATACCTCCAAAATCTAAAATGAATTGTGAACAAATCATGGAGAGGCATGTTAAAAATGAAATGGTAAGTCTGGTAAAGTTTCATAATAATGACTCCTTAATGATACTTGATTACATTAGAAAAGATGATGTTCAACTTGACAATGAATTGTTAACCAACCCATTAAATGTTAATGAATATGTTTGTGAGTGTCAATGTGGGTGAAAACTAAAAGTTCAAGGTAATTCAAACCATGGAATGAAGAAACCACTTTGGGATCCGCCGTGACTGTGAGCCTCGTCTAGCTAGAAGACATTAAACAAAGCGCTTGTTAGGAGAGAACCTAATTTTATTGCTTTCTTTATTTTGCTTTTTGTTTATTTTATTTTCAATAATCATAGAGTTACTCATATGCTTTCTTAGTTTTCAGGATCTTGGTTGATCACAAAAAGTACTCCTTTCACCAAGCCTGTTTGGTGGCTTCCCACTTGCTCCCAGGCTTGTTTTGTCTTTGTTCGATGCTCTTATGCATTGAGGACAATGCATGATTCTAAATTTGGGGTGGGAGATGTCACTCGTACTTTTGTGTGTTTTCTTATCCTGCTATGCATGTTTGTGAGGTTTTAATGATCATATGCATGATAATGAAATTTCAAATTTTTTTTTGAAAATTTTGAAGTTTTCTAAGTTAATGGGAATGTTTTTCTTTTCTTTTTTTTTTTTAATAGTTGTGTGCTTTGATGTTGATTGCTCATGATGAGATTCGAATTTGCATGATAGATGACTTATTATGGAAATATGATAGCATTATCTTGATGTAAGTTCATTTAAGTCCCTCTTAAAATCACCCATATTTTTTAGCATGTAGCCACTTCAATTTAGAATCTTTAACTGAAAAAAGGATTAAGTTGGGTGTATTTGATTGTCACTCCAAAAGGCCCTACCGGTTAGAGAGTTGAAATGCATGATGGTTTGTAATCTTATACTAAGGAAAAAGAAAAGAGTATAAATGCCTTTGAGAAAAAAATGTACACAAAATATATGAGTGGCTAACCGAAAGTTGTTGAAGCTTTCAATTAGGCCAAATAATTGTTCCGTTCTCTACTCTAATTTAGTAGTATTAGCGTAGCAATGGGTCGATCCACAGAGAGCCGATAAATTTTCTTCTCCTAAAGGATTTGTTGTTGAGTAACTAGAACTTTTATAATAAAGCAATAACAAGAAAGAAAAGTAATAGCAAGGAATCAAATTGGGTTTAAATTCAAATTGACAAAACCTAGCTCGGGGTGAAAGTGGATCATCCTCAGCTTGTTACTCAATTATCGATTAACTACAATAGTGTTGTGCAATTTTTCTTGGGTTAAACTTAGCCAATCATTTCTAGAAAAGCTAGAAGGAAGTCATATTGATCAAATATGTAAGCCCTGTACTTGTTATTGACAGAAGGTAAGTGAGAAGAATTATGTGGCAGGCGAGTAAAGAAAATTGGCCAAGTTGTGGGAGAGTAAAAATGGTTAAATGTTGGTCATGTGATGGGTAACCATGCGTTGAAGGTATGTCTAAGCTGCCAAGAGTGGCCACTGGTAAGCATGCGTTGAAGAAGGCAACTCGACGTGGAAGTTGATGTGAAGGAAGAAGGGTGCAATATATGTAAATAGAAGTATGCGTTGAAGGCTATTAAGTGCTAGGAATTGGCATTGCTATGCGTTGGAAAGGCCTATGCGTTGAAGGATGGTATGCGTCGGACATAGAAAAGTAGCCGAGAGGGCCATGCGGTAATCGACTATTCGGCGTTGAGCAATCAGTGGCATAGTAAGTTAAGACTATGCATTACCGAAGCCATGCGCGGAAGGTGGCATTGGCTAATTCCAGAAGGAGGATGAAGTTAGAGCTGATAAGTCGGTGACTTATATTGACATATAAAGGAGTGCATCGAATAATTAAGCCTTTTTTGATATATTTTTGAACTCAGATTAACTCCATTTCGCAGACGAACAACGACGAGAGGTAGAAGAAGGTACTTATATCGAATTTGAGTAGAAATCAGATCAGTTTCATGATGATTTTGAAGCTGGAACCAGAAGCTTGATTGTTACTGATAGATTTGGACACCAATCGGTGTTTGAAGGAGAGTGAACCGAGGACGTCGAAGCTGGAACTAAAATTTTGAGGTTAGTAAGTTGAGTCAATTCTTAGCAACTTCTATGAAGGATGTTTCAGCTAAATCCAAGCAAAAATGTGTTAATCTCTAGGAAAAAGTAAGCGGAGTTGAACTGCTAAGCAAATCAAGGCAGCCGAAGTTATTTGGGAATAATTCTCAAATGAAGACGAGTCATGGTCTGAAATTTTGAGGTAAGCTAAGAAACTCACTACTTTACAAGATTGTAGAAGACGGAAAGTTCTGATTTTGGCTGCAATATGGTTTTTAGCAGGATAGAAGAAGTGTTTGAAGGGAAGGAAGGAAAACTGTGATATCAAGTGCCGCTAGACAGTGGTATCGCTAAGGAGCGGGAGAGTGAGCAGCAGGACGGGTGTTGCTGATAAACGCAAAGGAGCTCTACATCTCACAACTCTTGCTGAAGTCTCGCTAGGTATCGCTCCTTAAGATGATATCGCTAGTCTAATTCATTCCAGTTTCGCTAGTGCAGTACCCAATAATGTGAATTTCGCTGGTAGTCTCGCTAGTAACATAGAGTATCGCTAGTTATTAATATGCATACCTAATGATTTTGAAAAGGAGTCCAAAGGAAACCTAATATGAGAAATGTGTTTTACAGGCCAAGAAGAGCTCGGAAAAGCATACAATCTGCTCGGGGCCTAAAACAAAACATGAGTGGCTCTCTAATTTGTCCAAGTATCATTGTTAATAATGTGCAAGTGAAAACAAATATATTATGTGAACTCCTATATGTGTGTTATCTAAATGCAAACCATGGCCGAAGAACCATGTGTGAAGGCCTATGGAGATATGATATATGATACATAGTGCCGAGGGACCATGAGTAAAGGTACTAGTGAAATTGAATGAGATAGTTTCCAATGCCGAAGGACCTTGTGAGAAGGCATATGGAAACCAGTACATGAAGACTCAGTGCTGAAGGACCATGAATGAAGGCACTTGAGCAGTGAATTAATAATGAAACTCAGTGCTGTGGGACAATATGAGAAGACACTTAAGTGTTGAAACGCCGAAGGACGAAATGTGAAGGCATATGGATATATGAATAATAGAAACTAAATTATAAGGTTAATAGCGTTGAGCTTTGCTCTGCTGCTTCTTAGAAAGATATCTATGCTATCTTGTTAAATGGCATGAGTGACCAGCAATCTGTACTAACAAGATATATAGTAGTGTTATGATCAGCATTAACTCAAGGATTAGATTGTAATTGATATTTAGTCACTCACTAGGCTTTAAGCTCACGCCTTTTGTTTATTGTTGTTCTTTCAAGTAGCGAGCGTGTCTGAGACGCCTAGCCTACAGAAGATCCTCGTCTAGGCTTACTTGGTTTTAGTGCTCTGGAATAGTTGTAAATACTCAGCCTAAGTACATATTTTGTCATATATGATTTTTGTGGCATAACGAGTGTGGGTTTTGTACTGGATGTTGAACAAATACACTTGTATGATAAATTATGAGCTGAGAAACCTTATGTAAAACTTATGATTACCTTATAATATTTCACTAGTATAAAAGTTTGTACCTTTGATCTGGTATTGAATTGTGTTTCAAGATATAAGATGACGTATATATGTATAAGTTGCACCTACTCCTAGGTTAGTAAGGTAATCTGGGAGGGGGTGTGACAAAATAGATTAATATGCTTAGATGGAAGACATCTTAGACACACAAACCTATTAGCATTAAGTTCAAAGGAAATTGCTAAGATGAACAAAATAATAGGAAAGCCTAATTAAATGTTCGATGCAAATCTCTACCAAGTTGGTTAGATGAATACAATTCGATTGGAATAGCCAAACCTACTCGACGCATAGTCACCTAATATATAAACAATAAAACAAATGAAAGAAAAAGAAACTTTATATCTTCATCTTTCAGACTCATAATTAAAAGAAGAAACAAAAATTCTATGAACAATGAGTAAAGACGATTGAAAAGAAAGCTTGCCGCACACAAATTACACCCGTTTCGAAGAAAAGAATGTAGAGGTAAAAAAGTAATGTAACTAACGGGTAGTTAATTGTGTATAGCATTCTGAAAGACTAGTCAATGCGTTGAGAAAATTTTAGGGTTGATTGAAGTTTTCTAGATAGAAGTTATGCTTGAGGACAAGCATTTTTCTAAATTTGGAGGTGTGATAACTTGTAGAAATACAAGTTATTATTTTCTTTCTTTTAGAAAATAGAGTTTAAATAGAGAATCATGCAGTAGTTTGGGTTAAATTCCATTGATAAATCTCCCTATGCAATTTACTCTTGTGAATTGATGAAGATAATTGTTTTGAAGCTTTTTTAACCTAAAACGCATGCTTGAACGCAGGAACGCAAGCAACCTATCGATGCGTTATCAATCTGAAACGCAAGGCAACGTAAAATCATATAAGAATCTTGAGAGATTGTTGGGAGATTGATATGCTTGATCTGCGGCTAAAGTGGTGGATCTAAATTAAATCGAAAATCACGCGATTAGGGGAGATAAACGTAAGGCAGCAATTCAACCTTCAATCACGCAGATTTGCCAATGATTGCAACGCAACCTCTATAAAAGGGCAGACCTGATGGCTGAAAATTTTGTTGGATCTCTCGGAAGAATTCTTCAGTGACAACAAAGTTCTCTCTAAATGACAACTGGAGACAAATAGCTCGAAAGAGAAGAGTTTTCCTTCCACTTGACCACTTCACAGCAGACTGCACACTACCATGCCAGGGAGCTCAAGACATTGAAAAGTCATTTCATACTTTCTATCTCTTTCTTAACTTGGGTTTTAGTTTATTAGCAAAAGATTGTATTTCCTGAAACACTTATTCTGTTCATCAATCTACACATCTTCCATGGCGATTCATTTCTTATCACTTTCTATTTGTTGTTTATCATCCATGAGTAACTAACTCTCTTGAGGGTTGCGGGCTGTGTTATCATCTAAATAAGAACCATAGTTTTGACTAGTCCATCTTGTCAATTGTGCTTTAATATAATGCTTATGTCCATCTAGCTAATCGATATAAGTAGTAATAATCAGAATGCTCGAGAGAGTAAGTGATTGTGGAACTCAATTGACAAAGCTAAAAAGTGTTATCTAGACATAGAAATAACCTTGGCACTTAACACTCTCCTATGCATTATAGACATATAGGCATAGCGACTGACAACCGAGAAAAGAGTCACTGGTATGAAATAGATCTCACTATGCATTTTTGAATTTAGATGATGACCAACCCCAGCCCTGTTTTTACCATTCACATAAGCCCATTAGCTGACTTTGCTGTGTCGCATACCTCTCCATCCAATCACTTTAGCGTAGTTTTACTGCTTTGTAGTTAGTTAAACGCATCACTTCTCATCACCTTTCTATAACCCATGACTTAAATAATCCAACGAATTCTAAAATCTACATAGTCCCTGTATTCAACCTCGGACTCACCGAGAAAACCTCATTCTTTGCTTATACTTGGGTGAAGAATTGGAAAACTTGACAGATCAGTATCACATAATATTAAGCAGTTTAGCACACAACAACCAATCACACATGGGAGCAAAAACATACCTGGGTCCTTCTGTTTCTCAGGCATATTCTTTTGTAAAATAGCAGAGACAGTCGACTTACCATTACCCTTTCCTTCTCCTTCTTTTGCCTTTTCCTGGTGCACAGTTCCTTCAAAAAATTTTGTGTACTTAGGAATCTGCTTGACCGCATCAAGAAGTGGAATATTGATCTCCACTCTCCTAAATGTATCCAAAAGTTCCCAATTGGCATCAATCTCCTTTGGCTTTGCCAACCTAGAAGGAAAAGGGGCTTTAGAAATAGAAGAAGAAACAGAAATAGGAGGATCAAATGTCTCTCCCTTTTTGTGTGCGGAAGGTGGCACTCTTGAAGTGACTGGTTCAATAGACACAGACTTCTCTCCAACTGGAGCATTAACAGGTGCAGCAGTTGATGGAAGCTCCTTGCCATTTCTTAAAGTTATGGCAGTGACATTCTCCCTTGGGTTTGCCTCAGGCTATGAAGGGAGTTTATCTGACTGCTTTTCCAGTTTGCTCACAAACGTAGCAAGCTAAGAAATTTGATTTCCCATTAGATCCAAGGTCAATTGGAAGCTTTTCACCATATTCTCCATAGAAACATTCAAGCTCGAGGAGCTCCTCCATTATTCTGAAATTGCTCGTGTTGACCTCCCTACCTAAAATTCGAGTGGACTCGCCAACCTGGGTTGTAAGTTTGGCTATAAGGGTCCCGCCGTCTATTTTGGCCAATATTATTAAATCCCCCCATGGCACCTGTTGGAAGTTGGGACATATATCCGCAGAATGGCCACTCATCGAGCAAATCTGGCATGTCACAACCACCTGATTTCTTTCTAGCGCCATCTATTTAACAGTAGCAACCAAGTCAGAAATTTGACTTTTTAATTCACTTACCTCATTCAAAGATTTGGTGTTGACTAAGTTTCTCATTTCGAATTGCTGAGTGTTTGCGGCCATGGTAGCAATGAGGTTCTTTGCTTGGGATGGAGTTTTGTTCACCAAAGCTCCCCCCGCCGCAGCGTCAATGCTGCTTTTATCTTGCTGCAACATCCCTTCATAAAATTACTGGATGAGCATCTGATCAGAAATTTGATGGTGAGGGAAACTCCCACAGACTCTCTTGACTCTTTCCCAGTACTCATAGAGCGACTCCCCTTGGTCCTGCACTATCGAATAAATGTCCTTCTGGATTTTTGCAGCATGGGAAGCTGGGAAAAATTTCTCCAATAATTGTTTCTTCATCTCAGCAAACGTTGTAATATTGCTAGATGGCAAGTAATACAACCAGTCCTTTGCGTCATCTTTCAAAGAAAAAGGGAATGCCCTCATTTGAATCTGCTCATCAGTGACTTCATGCGGTCGCATCACGTCATATACTATGTGGAACTCCTAGAAATGCTTATGCGGGTCTTCACCTGGATGACCATGAAAAGCAGGTAGTAAGTGAAACAAACCTGTTTTCAACTGATAAGTACCTGTAGTGTCACATCCCCCTCCCAAGTTTACCTATATAACCCGAAAGGAGATATGAGGACAGTATACATCACCCCTCTTGTGACGCATACCATCATTTCCTTCACACACATCCTGAACTGTTCACCCTGTGATCTCCACATTCTAAAGCATATCAAACATCACATATGGAAAAGTATATATATATAGGCCAAAATGAAATTTTCGCAATTCTTTTACATGTCTTTACACAACCCATAGTTCAACCCCTAGTAGTTGTACATACATATCTACATGCCACCTAATAAAGGTTTAACATACAACTGACACTTCAACAAGTCGAATTATTCAGAGTCTCGAAGCTTAAGCATGGCGAGTAGGAGTAGGCAAAGCACCAGAAACGTCCTTGCTACCTGGGGGAAAAGAAAACATTGAAAACATGAGCTAAAGGCCCAGTGAGTGACAATTTTAACAAAGCCATTTTAGTTTGGAAATCATCAGTAGTAAAACTATGTTCAACATCAAATATAAAACATGTAATCACTTCAAAACCTTAGTTAAAACAAATTTAATTGCCCTTATCAAATCATACATGATTTTTAAACAATTATAAGGAAGCTGTTTCGATACAATATTTTTCCCTTAGTTGAAGTGGAGCAAAACTCAACACCCCAACGTCGAAAGCATATAAGGCTCGATGCGGAGCAAGACTCAACGCACCAGCATATAACCTCTATGTGCACATAGGAATATGGCGGGTTGCCCATGTACCTTCTCATGTCCTTGAGTACTGGGTCCCAGGGAAGTTCACATGCTTATTAGCATTGAGCCTCCTCTAAAACATTTATAGGCGGGTTGCCCAAGTGCTGGGTCCCGGGGAAGTTCACATGCTTATTAGCATTGAGCCTCCTCTAAAACATTTTCCTTTTTAGAAACAACATTTCATACAAACCATTCGTATACAAATCGTTCACAGGAATACAGGGCAATTATTAGATCAATAACATCTCCTCAACATGTTTTTCAATAGCTTTAAGAACATAACGTTTGTCTCATAAAGCATTTAATCAGAAATTCACATTTCATTGGAAAACCGAACTATTATGTTCAACAAAATCATTTTAAAGTAAAAGAAATGTCACTCACAACTCTTTCTAGGCCTTGAAGGGATTATAAGCCTTTCCTATCTCTTCTTGGCCTGAAACAAAGATTTTCCCTTGTTATACTTCTTTTCCATTCACAAGAACATAAACAACAACTTATCATATGCTCAGTGTTTATAGTACATAATGCGATTAAGCTTTCATTAGTTTATCCTCAAGCCTTAACTCTAAATTCTATACTACAAGTTATCCCTTATCCTTCTGCTATACCTTGATTTCCAAGAACAAGCCTTACATGCAGCTCACTTGCTGTTATATCAATACTTGAGCCTTAGTTTCTCCTTATCAAAGCTGACAGTTACAGCTTGTTGTCTCTACTTAATCCCTACTAAAAACGCATTTCCAGCCCATATTAAGACTTCTTCTCTTGTACAAACTTGTAAAGAATTAAGTTCCACATCTTACCTCAAAATTTCAGGGCTTAACTCTTTTTCGTTCTTCAGTTATGCCAAAATTACTCCGGGTTGCTCCGGATTGCATAGCAGTTCTGTAGTTACTGCTTTTACCAAAAGATTCATGTGATAAACTTCGGTTTCAGCTTAACCATCCTTCATAAGACTTGTTAGGAATTATGTTAACTTACTAACCTCAAAATTTCAGCCCCAAACTCAGCTTCCTTGTGTCGTTCTACTCCAAACAGCAACCACTGTTCAGTCTGTGTATCTATGATCAGTCCTCTGTTCTAGCTTGGATTTGAGCACCAAAACCGGTAGAATTTCGCCCAAAAACTATAAGAACACCTTCCTCTCCCTTCTCTGGTGGTTTCTCTGAAAGATGGAACTGACTTAAGTTCTCGAAATGTCTGAAAATAATTAAACTCACCTATATATATACTGCCGACTTATCCCTCACAAGTACCAAGGTGATAATGCCGACTTACCCTTCATCGTAGGTTGGCGATGGTTTTTCCCTCGATGCAAGGCACTCATGTCTGTGTTCTTCTCCAGCGTCTTTAGCAATTAATCATTCTCAGCGCATGGTGTTTTCGACACCACCCACCTCCGACGCATACAGCATATTCATTCACATCACCAGTTTCATCGCGTCAAGACCATTCTGTCTTGGACACAATGTGACTACAACGCATGGTTATCTTTGACGCATGGTAACTTCAATGCATGGCTGTCTTCGCGCGCTTGATGACTTCAACGCATGGTTCAAGCATATTTCTTTCCCCGCCAATGATCCATTATTCTTCAATGCGGCGACTGCTTCAGCTCACACCCTTTGTGATTCAATCAATAACGCATGGTTTCTCAAATAATTCAATCTCCACTACATTCACCAACGCATGGTCTTTATTAACACTTAACCACAATTTGCTCTATTCCTCAGCTACTTTTCCTCCAGCAACGCATATCCTCAATCGCATGGCTCTCCCCAACACTTGGTTTAACAAGTCAGTGCTTACATGTAGTTTCTAGATAAACTATGCACAGTGGTTGGCGAGTTGTATCAGGGGTCGCCAACTCTCTTAGAGTGCGCTCGCGTGGCTCTCCCATTCCAGGCTCTATGACAAAGTTATCTTCGGTTTCTTGTGTGTCTTCAACACTGATTGGGTCAATTGCACGGCTCACGCTCTTTCTTTCCTTCGAATTCTCCTTTCCTCTCTTTGTATATCTGCAAAATGAAACTAGAGTTCCCGGAGGAATGGGTCATGCAACAAGGAGAACGCAAGAATGCAAGCAAAGGACAACAAATCTTTTTGAAAGAGAAAATTTAAGAATCCCCGGCAACAGCGCCAATTTGGCTAACCAAAAGTTATCAAAGCTTGCAATTAGGCCAAATAATTGTTCTGTTGCCTACTCTAATTTAGTAGTATTAGCGTAGCAACGGGTCGATCCACAGAGAGCCAATAAATTTTCTTCTCCTAACGAATTTGTTGTTGAGTAACTAGAGGGGTATTTAATCGTTTGTTTAACTTTAATAACAAAGTGATAACAAGAAAGAAAAGTAATAGCAAGGAATCAAGTTGGGTTTAAATTCAAATTGACAAAACCTAGCTCAGGGTGAAAGTGGATCATTCTCAACTTGTTACTCAATCATCGATTAACTATAATAGTGTTGTGCAATTTTTCTTGGGTTAAACTTAGCCAATCACTTCTAGAAAAGCTAGAAGAAAGTCCTATTGATCAAATAGATTAATATGCTTAGATGGAAGACATCTTAGACATGCAAACCTATTAGCATTAAGTTCAAAGGCAATTGATAAGGTGAACAAAATAATAGGAAAAACCTAATTATGTGTTCGATGCAAATCTCTCCTAAGTTGGTTAGATAAATGCAATTGGATTGGAATAGCCAAATCAATTTACAACCCTAACTCAACCTTTGCTACTTGGCGATCTATAAACCTAACAATTACGTATTAAGCATAGATCTTTAACTACCAATTAAAATGCTTGATTAATTTGTCAGATAATCCCAAGCGAATTCAATTGAAACATCAAACAAGGTGAGAATTCATTAATAAGAAAACTGCAATACAAAAATTGTTCAAAACCTCATGAGATACAAATTAAGAATTGAACCAAAAACCCGAGCTAGATGATAGTACCTTAGCCTCGATACATGTGCTCACCCAAAAATTTCTCAAAGAAACTCTCCTCAAGATGGAAAGAAGGAGAAATGCAGTAAAAAACTCTAAAAACGGACTTGAGACTCGTGCTCTTATCTCTCCCCGAATGGCTGGCGGCTAAGGTAATTTAAACCCAAATTAAATTGGCACCGCGGCGCTAACGGTAATTTGTCCACGTTTACTTTCCAAAGCGCGGACATCAACCGGCACTTGTTGCATTTCTCTAGCAAAGCGTCTCGGGAAAAAGCACCGCAGCTGCCCCTAGGCAGCACGCGGCGCTGGGGCTTCAAGGGCAATTTTGTCCTTTTGGAGTTCTATCTCCCAGCTGATGTCGTGGAACTCCGTTTTGGCCCTTTTGGCCCGATTTTGGTGCTAACACCCCGTTCTACCTATTAAGTGCTCGAAACCTACAAAATAACATAATAGATAAATTAAACAGCACAACGATCCCGAGTTAAGCCGAGGAAGATAGCACAGTTTAGGTGCTATCAATGAGCTTTATATGCCTATCTTTTAAAATGTTAAACTTGTAATGAATATGGATGGATTGGGGTAAAAAGAGTTGCCTTTGTTGGATCATCAGTAAGGACACCTAGGAATTGACTAGGTACAAGTCCCTATAGTGAATGTGTGAAAGCTAGTGCACCTAGGTAAAAGAATGCAAGTTTAGGGCCCATGAAAAAAAATGTGATTGAATGGCACCTTAGTGGACATATTACTCACTTGAAATGTGTGGACACTTGAAAAGTGGTGCATGAGCTAGAGTAAGGGAAAACTAAGAAAGCTCTCTTAAGTCCCAATTTGAGGTTTAGCATTTTGAATTGAATGAGGTTTGCACACACATACATGGGAGATAGTAAGATTTGGCTTTGAATGATTATACCAATATAGATATGCTTGCATTTTTCTACTTAAGCTCTTAAATGCTATTCTCTGAGACATGAGTCGATAGCACACTCCTTCATCTAGACTCCCTTTACTTGATTCTATTCTTTGCTCGGGACTAGCAAATCTTTAATTTTGGGGTGGTAAAAAGCGCTTGAAAAGTGCTTTTTATTCTTTTAAATTAAGGGAGTTCATATTAGATTTCACTTGTTTATTAGTGGTTTTCAGGTCAATACAAACAAAACTAGAATCGAAAGTCAAAATAACTAAACCGAGCCAAAATCAAGTGAAAAAGAGAAGAAAATCACCAAACTACCAAAAACAAGGCAACACTGCAGCGCCGGTTTGGCGCTGCCGTGATGCTTTTTCCCAAGAGCATCAGACGACCTCAGAGCAACAGCACCGACGCAGCGTTGCAGCATAGCACCGAAGGTAGGTTTTTATGATGAGGTGCCATCTTATAATGCGGCATTGCCACCATTTGATGATAGACAACGTAGCGACACCATTGATCAGCATCGTAGCACCAATTTTCCTTATTTGAAAAATCTACATTTTTGGAAAGAATTTGGGTGGTCAACTCTATAAATTGGAGGGTTTTCAGCAACTTTAGGGACAACAAAAAACACACCAAGAGACACAATAGAGAGTCCCAAAGAGTGGGTTAGCTGCAAAGAAGAGAGAAGAGAGTTTGAGAGAGAGTTGTGGTGCCATCAAGTTCCCGACGTGAAGACTAAAGGACATCTTGGCAGTTCCTCCTCAATCAAGGGCTTCTTCCTAGTAGAGTTTTCCTTTCTTTACACTTTTTCTATTCTTATATTGTTTGTGGACATGTTGCTTAAAGCTATGAGTGGCTAAACTCTTTAGTTTTAGGGTATTGATGAATTATTTATAAAGTTATGTTGATATTGTAGACTCTTCATGGTTTTGTTGTAATGAATATGCTTTTCATTGTTATTGTGCTTAACTTTGTTGATTGGCCATCCTTGAATGTTAGATTAGATGTATGGTTGAGATAATTGTATGTCTAATTGGATCTATAATAATGAATTGTTGTTAATCTACCGTGAAATAGTTAGGTTACCAATTCTAGAATATCGCTTAACTTCATGTTAGGGTCCAACCTAAAACGTTCTAAGTATTCCTTCGATACCCATGACGAGTTCACATTTCTGTTGTGGAACTCACGACAGCAAGTGTGATCACCAAAGTATGTTTTTACTTGAAACGATGTTGAGTCACCAGAGATCACCAAGGCATGCAATTTCCATTTACATCCAGTGGTACGGATAGCCCTAACTCGTCTTTTATCATTCTTCACCATTTTCACATTATATGAACCCTTCACAGCGTATTCCTTAATAGCTTCCTTTAACACCTCCTTAGTGCTAAACTTCATTCCTACATGGAATGCGACGACTTGCATACCTCATGCCTAAATATCAGATAGCTATGGACCTCTCTATCCTCATTAGATGGATATGGAGAATATAAATTGGAAGATGAAGCATAAGCGGACTCACATTGATCTCCAAGGTCTAAATCCAACAATAAATTCATATCAATAGATGAATCGTTTGACCCATCTAAAACTATATCATTCTTTTCACACTTAAATGCTATTACTAGATGTGTGGGGCAAACTCAAACTTAGATGCATTGCTTTTTCATTTGGGTTATGTTGAACATATATGTGCAAAGTGTTTTCTCAATTAACAAGGTTTACCATACTTAAAATGTCTCCATCATGACTAATTAAATGTAAACGAAGAGATAGTTCTAAACCGGGTTCCAAATACCAATAGCACTGAACATTAAATACATTTCCTTCTGATGTCAGTGTATTTAACTCAATTATAGATAACATGTCTCTATCAACAATCAAAGCAATCTCAATCCGTCCGACATATACTCATAACTATCTGCTATAACAAGTTGACCACTGAAATGGAATATGAGATCTATGCTATCCATTCTGCAAATAAAATTTTAAAAGATTGTAGCACTTTTAGAACTAAATAATCACATACTATGATTGTTATAATTGCCACTAGAAACCAATCACATACTTCAATACCACAAGAAAAACTATACGATTAAATTGAATATAATTCAGACAAAGGTTAGAAAAGATATGAATAATTTTGAAAATCTTGCAGTGTGGATGTTGTTGGAGTTTTGTGAGTGTTACACAACAAATTGACCACTCTATTTACTTACCGAATTAATTTCATACGGTCTGCTTTTATATTAAAAAATACATTGTGGAAGAAGCCAGTGATGCAAAATACATTGTAGAAGAGATAGTAATGCATAATATTTTAAAAAATAATACATTTGATATTTGGAAGAACAATAAGGAAGAAGGGAAAAAGTTTCGTACTTCGAAAGCTTATTGCTTTCTGTAAGAAAGAAAATTTCATTGACCACAAAGCCTTTATAATAAATTGCCTCCCTTGAGTTATCATTTAGCAAGTCAAATTGTTGTTCTTGAAAATTTTCTAGATTTCATCGACCACAAATTCTTTATAATAAATATTCTTCCCAAAACTAAAGTTATCATTTAGCAAGTCAAATTGTTGCTCTTGAAAATTTTCTAAATTTCATTGACCACAAATCCTTTATAATAAATATTCTTCTCTAAACGGAAGTTATCATTTACCAAGCCAAATTGTTGCTCTTAAAAATTTTCTTGTGGTGAATAGAAATTGGAGAAAAATACCTTAATGTGGGGAAAAGAATGTTTGTAAACGAAGGGATCAACTGTGGCTGGCGAACTCGACGACAACTGGATGGAGTCGACTACACTAACCATTCATATTTTGGTAAAGAGAAAACGTAGAAGAAAGAAGAGAAAATCTTTGGAAAAAACTCTAATTTAGAGTTGGTTTAGATTCTTTTAATATAATTTAAACAATTTTAATTTTCACTTATTAGTTTATTTTTTAAAAAATTAAAATTTTAATTTATTGTCCAACCAATCAAATAGATTTTGCCATGTAGTTAAATAAAGTAGCCTTGTCATCTCATCCACGTCAACACTTAAAGGTCCAGTTAGCATTCCGTTAGTTTAAAGTTAAGTCGGGATCCTTTAGAACCATTTTGCAAACTTTGAGGACTAAAGTGTATGTTTTGAAATCTCAGGGACCAAATAAACATTAACTCCTAACTTAGAGACCAAAAATGTATTTGGCCCATATGTATATATAATATTCTAATAATTATGTTCCATTACATCAATCCCAATTTAACTACCCATTCCCCTTAAATTGGATGATTCCAATCTTCAAATTTTTCAATCCAACCTCTAATTATCCCAATCAAATTAAATTCTACCTATTGAATTAAATTGAAAATTCAAATCTTTTATTATTTAACCCAAATTGAATTATCTTAGCCCAAGACTGGCTTAAAACATTAAAATCATGACGAAGCTACTTCTGATCCCATAACACTCTCATGGATTCTTCTTATCATTTGCCAGTGCAACCTTTTCCCTTACCTGAAAATCATTGAGTATATTACTCAGTAACCCCACTACTAGGGTTAAGCTATGCACTTATGCCCAATAAATTCAACATACAAGGACATGCTTACTTCAACTTTTTATACATAACTATCTGGGTGAATAATTAAACACATCCTTATGTGAGGGGGTTGTACCCACAAACCTCAAGAAATTCCCGAGAGAAGCACTTACCTCTAGTGTATCCCAAAGAAAACACAAAATCCCGAAGGAAACATAAAACCTCTGGTGAATCTCGAAGGAAACACAAAACCATCTCGAATGGAACATAAAACCTCTGATAAATCTGAAGGAAACACAATTCCTCTAGTGAATCCCGAAGGAAACACAATTTCTCTAGTGATCTCAAAGGGACACAAAACCTCTAATGAGTACACTACTAGAGTTAAGAGGGTAATTCTCACTAGCATTACATAATTGGTAATATTCTTCATGGTTCTACAACATGGAATCACATCACATCTCATAAAAAGCCATTATCATGCTCACCTATTCTCATAGATCAAATAAATCAAATGCAAAACTTATAGGTAAACTCATATGAGCCTAGTACATTTTTCTGACTATATCGCTTGACACGAAGACAGCTCCAATAATAAGATTACTTACACAAATTCAGGCTTAAGCAATTAATATTGATACTTGTATTCAACCTTTAACATAAACCTAGTTAAGTTTTAACAATTAAGGCTCAATTTCAAACACCAAATAATCTCAAAAAATTTTAACCACAGTGCAGTTTAGGCTAAATTACTTTCGAGCTTCAAACAAGACCTCAACCAAAACATAAACCAAAACCAAAATTTAACGACTTAATTTTTAGGAATTACCCTTAATCTAAAAGGGTTCAAAGTGCTAAAACTCATCAAAATCTTGTTGAAACCACTTTCATTGACGATTCTGAAATTCCTTAAAACCTCAAATTTAACAACAAAAATCCAGAGTGTAGAGACATTTAGACACATTCTAAAAAATGGTAACCAAAATCTTTAAGAACTCAAAGAAAACTCACCCAAAACTCGAGAATTTCGGTGGGTACTAGTGCTGGCGGCAACAATCCATGGCGGAGGCGTGTAGTCGGACCGCGACATTCGGTCGACGACTTTAGATGGGGTGGCAACGGTTGAGGTGCGTTTGGTGAAACCAACAAAAATGGCGCATGGTTGGGGCTTGACGAGCAACGACAAACAATGTGCGACCGCAGCAATGGTGCATGCACGCATCCCATATTATATTCAAACTTAGACACACATACACACAAATCTTAGATTAAATCAAACTTCCAAGTCTCTCCAAATTATATTCAAACTTAGTAATACTTCAATTTTAATTCAATTTTCGGCAATTGAATTAAATCCAAATTTTAAATCTTTATTACCTAACTTAAGTTGAATTATCTTAACCCCAATAATTCAATATTAGTTCCAAAACTCAAGATAATATCCAAATAATTTAAGATAATTAAATTAAAATTCACCTAAAATTTGAGATGCCACATATACATATATTATTGGAAAAGGAAAAACGAAAGAAAATAGGTTTTTATTTATTTATGATAGTCTTGGAATTTGAAACGGAAAATTTGGAAAAGATATTTATGGATCTTAAAATTTGAGGGAGACTTTTATATAAGTGGAATTATGGTTTTCAAATGTATGTATGTATATATATAAATACTGGGTCTTGAAGAGCGTGTCAAAAGAAATAAAAAAGAAATTAAAACTTTTCTTTTTCCTTGAACCTCACGATCAACAGGCTCCCTCTAACCTTGCACCGTCGTCCATCATCAGCCACCGTGTACAGCTTTACGTCTGAGATCGTGTCGTTATCGGTCAGCTCCGGTAACCGTCGTCCGCACGCAACCACTAGTAGTTTGCCCATCGGTTCGTCCCCTCGTCGGTCGTCCAATTCTCTCTCTCTCTCTTCTCGATCTGCAGCATTTGTCCATCATGCCGCAGCTAGTCCGCAACCCTCACCGTCGCTCTACATCAGACTCGTAACGAAGCTGCAGTTCATCCATCGGTAGGGCAGCTCGCACGTCCTTCAGCTGGTCACCGCGCCAATCCGAGTGCCTGTCATTGGGTTTGAAGTTGTCCACCTCCGGTCGCGAGCACCGTTGGACACCGCATTCGACAGAACTTTGCCGCTACTCGCAAAAGTATCTAACCTTTCTTAAATTAAATCCAACTTCCACACAGTTTCGACTCTCCCAAATATAGTTATCCAACCTTTGCATACACACACACATTGATTCAGGATATCAAGCCTACAGAGAATGTTTGAGTGATTACTCGAATCGTGTCATTCAATTACAAATTGAAAGTCTTATATAGACCCCATATATAAAATTGAAATTGAATACAGAAAATTAAAAGATAAGATCGAATTTGATAGGATAGAAGATTCATCTTTTTTATGCAGCAAATACGACAAAATTGAAATGGTGGAATTTAAAGTAATTGAATTATTGAAGACATCATTTCCTCCAATAATATCATTGACAAAAATGAAAATTAAAAGAGTAAACTTAAATTTTACAAAAGTTATAATAAATACTATAGTTATTATAAAAGATAAAATAAAGAAGATAAGGTAGAGAAATGATAAAACGAGATTCTTGTCAATCAATTTATCAAAAGTAGATATGATGAAGCAACTTGCTTTTTAGTTTTAACAAAGTCATTTTAGTCTTATTCTTGTTGGCTAAATTATTGATCCACCCGGACATGTCCATACTATGCTGATTATAGGCCAAAACACCATCTTTACACATCAATGCAGTAGGGCCAAACTAGGCATGTTGTCACACCCCCTCCCAGGTACCCTCTTAACCCAGGAAGAAGTGTGATGACAGCGGACACCGACCCTCTTATGACATCCACTGTCAACCATAAACTTTGCAATTACCTCATAAACAGTTATAAACCACAAACTACTTCATACATATACCAAAGTTAACTTGCCAAACGCACATCCTTTTCATTTAGTCATATAATAGCATAAATACACAATAACTCCCTTGACCTTCACTATATGTACAACACATGAACCAATTCGAATATTTACAATTATCAGAATACTAAAGACCGTTGGTAGACCCAGACGAGATCTTGCGTAGGTTAAGCACCTCGGACACGCTCGCTACTTGGAAAATAGAAAACAGGGAAAACGTGAGCTAGATTGCCTAGTGAGTGACTAGTTTCGTAAAACCTCTTTGGCTCGAAAACTATCATAGTAGAAACATTTAAACTCAATGTGTATAAAATCTCAATATCAGTCATAGTCATACAAATCATGCTCATTTAAGGAAAAGATACTAAAGAAAGTTCCATTGGTTTCAACTCATTTCCCTTAATTAAGGCGAAGCGAAGCTCAACGCTACTCAACGTCGATTTTCCTTAACTGTGTGGAGTAATCTCAACACATTAGCGTCGTACGTTTCTCTATGTGCACTTAGGTACCATAATCCGGGCTGCCCATATGCCTTCTTCGAGTTCTTGAGCATTGGGGTCTCATTTCTATATCTAGGTTACCATTCGCCTTCTTCGAGTCCTTCAGCGTTGGGTACCTTTTCTATATTCCGGGCTGCCCATATGCCTTCTCTGAGTCCTTGAGCATTAGGGTCCCATTTCTATATCCAAGTTACCATTCGCCTTCTTCGAGTCCTTCGGCGTTGAGTACCTTTCTATACTCTGGCTACCCATTGGCCTTTTCCGAGTCCTTGGGCTTTGGGTGCCATTTCAAAGATTTTATGAAATATACAACGTGTTTTGAAAACATCATATCAGAAATTCATAAGTTATACATTTCCAAACCTTTCATAAAATCGTACATTATCATCAGCATGTTTTTTATAATTCCATAAATCAATAAACAACATGCTTTTTCATAAATTCATGCAATGCACCTAAAACTCATAAGTTTTCAATCATAATATCATGCTTTCAAATCATCGTAAGAAATCCGAACTACACATTCTCAATAAAATCATTTTTAAAGAAAGAAAAGTGTCATTCACTACTTGTCCTAGGCCCTGAGCGGATTATACGCCTTTCCTAGCTTTTCCTGGCCTGTAATCATACATTTCTCGTTGTTAGATTTCCTTAAGATTTCCTTAACATAATCAACAAGCTTTAACCATTCATACTTGATCAATAAACCTGAATGAGCGAGATTCTACTCTACTAGCGAGACTACTAGCGAGATTGGACTACACTACATGAAATTATTGATATTATAAAGTGTTATTTAGTGTTTAATTGTCTTAAAAAATGTTATTAGGTTTTAACACTCTAAAAAAATTTATATTAACTAAAAACTATGGTATATTTAAAATATATTTAAAAAAGAATTCTAAAAAAGTTTACTTTTTTTTAATATATAAAATATAATATATAAAGAACTATAAATATGCTTGTCCAATGATAAGTTCATTGGGTCCACCCGACAGACCAATCCAAATATGACCCTAATGGGCAGCTCATAGGCCAACCTGATTATCAAAATGGTGATCAATTTCAATCCAATAAATAAATGGGTTGAGCAAGGTTGGATTAATCAAACGTTGACTTAGGATAGAGTTTAGATCGAACTTGGGTTGGGCATAGGGCGGCTGTTGGACTTTAACCCTACTGGTGAGATTGAAATGATTTTTTAGTTACTGGGGCTCAAAGCTCTTTGCGCCAAACAAACAGTTGAGTTAACAACTCCTTACTTCCTAACTTCTTAGTCCGAACACCCTAACCAAAGAATTGTAAAAGTAGGAGTTGAAAAGTATGAAATTATAAACTTTACTCTTTATTTGGGTGACGAATTCTTAAAATTTCATCCTTCATAGTTAATTCGTATTTAATGATTGTATTGGAGCTTTGACCTGACAAGCTGCTAATTTTTATTTTAAGATGTACTTCAACATTTTAGAGAAGTATAATTATCATTGATCTTCATAAGAAATTTACATTTAGTAGTCATTCATAAGCATGAGGTTCCATAAACTATTTAATTTTTCATCAAATGATGCAACATAAAAAAGTTTTATATCAATCACATCAAAATTCATTCTACACAAATCAGTCTTAAACATCATATAATTTTGTGACCTACCACACAAACTAATTTGGCTCAACTTAAAAGTTTTCCCACCGACTTAATTTCTCAAAATATTGAATTCCGGACTTAATTATAAATCTCTTATCTAGAAATTTTAAGTTTTAATTATATGAATTGTTTAATTCATTTAGATATAATGCACTCAAATTTAGTTTGGTACACTTAATATTTAATTTATTGCATGTGCATAGCGATACAGGCATGTGCATAGCGCCATGACGTTAGAGGATTTCTATATATATGTTATTTCTAAATGAGGTCATTTACATCTCGATATCCTAGCCACCAACACTTAATTTTCTCTGTATTTTTCATTACCAGCTTTTATTTTACTAGTATGTTGATTGTTTATCAACTATCTTGGCACATTAAAAGTAGCTAAGGTAAGCATTTTCTAGGTTTAGGATAAGCATTTTCTAGGTTTAGGATAGGACTGAAACACATGAGAGTTTTGGTTGGGAGACTTGAGTTTTACGTTATTCTTGAATGTATGTTTGCTGATATTTGATGTTCTTGAATGTTAGTTGAATTTCTATGCGTTGGTGTAATGAATTTGAGCCAATTTTCATTATTTCATTGTTTAGTTAAGGATAGACTTACAATGTGGCAAATTGTATGTTAATCTTAAAGAGAAAAGATAAAGCATGCTTGAATGTGAATTTTAGATTGTCTATGACGATTCTTTCACAAATTTATTGCATGATTAATCAATTTCAAGAACGAAATGATTAGTGATTTAGGCTAACCTAGGAATTAATCATCTTAGCCAATTACCTTGTTTAATGTGGATGTTTAATTTTTATGGGCGCTTTTGAACCCAATAGATTGAGCATCTAGGTTAATTAAGAAATTAATTAACAATTCATGACTTATTACTTTGGTCTTTTAAGGCAAATGGACTAAGTTTAATAATCAAACAAGTTTGCATCGTTAGAGTTCGATGATCAACCAAACCAAAATGAATGGGTGAATTTTGAATTCTTGGACCAAACCTTTTGTCAAATTAATTTCCTTTCAATTCTTGCTTTACTTTGTGCAATTTTACATTCTTGCATTTAAATTCAATGCAATTACTCAATCACAACCTCCTCTCCCCTCCTCAATTGGTTACCTCAAGAAATTTGTTATCGAAATGAAAGAGAAACACAAGCTCTTCCTTGTGTATCTGACCAACAACTATTACTACAATTCTAGTTTGGTCTAGAGTTTTTAAATATTATTTGATCAATCTAGAGGGAATCGACACTCTTTCTTGGCTTCAGTCAAGTTAACATGATGAACTACTGAAAACTATATAATGTACATGAAAGGCAACAGGAAAATGAAGTTGAATGCTAGGCATTCTATATTAACATATATAAGCATTGTACATATAGATAATGTAAACCATATATGAAATAAAAAAAATTGTTTGAAAATGAGGATAATTGTCATGTTTTGACTATTAACTTAGTGCATATTTGGGACTAGTTTTGAAACAGTTAAAATTACTTTAAAACACAACTTTGATCACTCAAAATCAAATATATTTGATTTTACACTATTAAACGTAATTTTTATACTATAAAAATTGATTTTTTTGATGATTAAAAGTACTTCCGAATTAACACATATTATTGGCAGTGGTTGTAATGTTCTGAGAAGAAAGGGAAGGATGAAGAAGTGATTCAAAGGTGAGGATGGTTGAGTTGAGCATCGAGGTCAAGTACAAGATCGTGTTGACCAAAGATGTTGGCAAAAACAATTGCTCTGTGTTGAGGGAGTTGGTTGATATTTGCTAATTCCTCCTCACTCAATGACCAATCAAAGATGTCAATGTTCTGCCTCATCCTCTCTTTGTTGAAGCTCTTTGTCACTATGCTCACCTCTTGCTCATACAACCATCTCAATGCAACCTTCAACGCAGGTTTTTCATTTTTTATTACAAATATATATCTAACAAAATTCATTAATAAAAAAAAAATGCTTATCCGCCACCAATACCATTTCATGAATAACCAATAAAACTACTTATTACAATAACATCTTGTTGTAGCATCGAAACATAGAAATGTTAACTAATGCTTAAGCCAATTGAAGTTTGTACTTATTTACATTACCAATTATTTGTGAAATCTCTAATAAGATGTAGCTGACAGATATAGAATAGTCATATTTAATAAATAATCTAAACATATATTGATAAAATCTATTCGTTTGTAATTGTTACAAATAATTAATTTGATTTAAAATTATTGATACGGAGATGCGTGAGTAGAGACATCATATAATAGGTTGTTGCAAATCTCGTGAAGAGAGCTTGAAGGAAAAATATTTAGGAGAAAGTGAAAGAGAAGGAGAAGGGTGAAAGAGAGAAAATAAAATGGGTAGAGAAAATCAACATGAAAAAGGGTAGAGAAGTAATTAAAAAAAATTTGAAAAAATGTTGGTCATCATTACCTGTGTAGATGGGTAATCATTACTTATGAAGGTAATTATTAATGGTTTTGAATGTGCATTAATGATTTTTTTTTTTCCTAAATACGACGGCCTGTCGGGTGGATTGAGTGTTTTTTAGACTTACCAACTAATCGACAATTAATTGTTTAGTATATGGACTACCGATCGTTTAGGTCATTAAAAGAATAATTGGTTGAAAGCATAATTTTAAACGTTCAAATCAATATGAAAGACATTAACATGAGCATATAGATAGTTGCATTGGCATAAAAGACTTTGGGCCACAAGGTTAGTGGAAAAATATTTATCCCACGAAATGTAATTATTCTAGTAGAACTTAAAAAGAAATTATTAAATGAAAATTCTAATCTTACCTTCGCTACGCGGAGAAAACATTCTAGACTCTTTCTAGAATTGGTGTGTCCTAAATCTCTTTGGTTTTATAATTTTGTAAATTGTAAATACGTTTATTTATTGAATAAAATAAGAAATTATTTTATCTATTTTATGTATTAACTCAATCCAATAAACTAAGATTCTAAGGTTATTTTATGTAAACTTAAACATGTATGTTGTTGACATACAAGGTTAGATCATGTTTAAGTAATAACAAAAAATGTCTGTAGTATAGGAATAAGATTAAGTGCCTTGTTTTGGTAAGACTGTGAATGCGGCCCACTTTGTAATTGTTACAAGGAGTTGTAAAGTGTTACAAACAATTTGATTCTAATCATTTATGTGGAGACATGTGAGTGTAGGTATCCTATACAAAGAGTTTGTATAAGATCGGACTGCGAATTGTTTAATTTCTCTTTGTAATATTGTTAATTGTAGAAATTAATATTTTATAGGATGACTATAGGTAACTCGACCTGAATCTTGGGTGAGTTAGCAGTTTCTTTGTTTGTGGTTGCATACATGCAAACAAACCCACAACCCAATTATTCGTAACTTATCTTTGCCACCACTCATTGTTGATTTTCGTCATTAGTCAATGTATTGGTCCATGAACTAGCATCCCTAGACCGACCACCTTCTGTTTATCCATTCATCGTCTACCCATCAACAAAGTTTTCTTCGTTCGTGAATATATCTACAATTTGGTTCAAGCTTAATTTGTGCCTTTATTGTCATGGTTTTTTACATTATTGTGTTGGTGTCTTTCTTTGTTGAGCTCACGATAGACATCATGTCAAAAGACAAATCATTTTGGTGACTCAATGTTATATAGGCATGTCCCTAATTACTTCTGAGGAGACTCAATCCTCACGTCTCTCCCTCATAAATTGAATTTATTTATTTATTTATAAAGATTTTGGATTTTAAAACACCTCTCATTCATTTATTGTCAGCTTGTTTTACCAGTTAAAGTTTTTGGGCTCACCACTTACCTACTTAATTTTCTTCGATTGGATTCATTTGGTTTCACTTAAAAAATAAATATTTTTTAAAAAATTTATTTTTATTTAAATATTTGAGTTGGTTGCACAAATAGCAATCATGCTCAAAATAATAAAAAATATAGCACAAGGAAAAACATATTAGAAATATAGCACAAAAGTAGCCACAGATATCGCTGATAGCAGCTATTAGTGATAGTCATATTAGTAAATGACTAAAAAGCCCATGTTCAGCTTGCCATGCTTCTTCTGATTTTCTCAACTTTGAAGCTATCACTAATAGCAACTATCAATGATAGCTATCAGTGGCTATCACTGATAGCTGCTATCAATGATGGTTTTAAATTTGAGAAATATTAATACAATCTTAAAATAGTAACACTTGAAATATTAGTTTTCAATTTGCTATCATTTAGTAATGGCTATTATTAATACCCATCAATTGGAATCAAGCTTGAACTATTAACACTTAAGGTCATCAGTGGTTATCAATAGTAGACTTTTATAAGTAGTTATCAACTTCTAAAGGAGACTATCAGCTTTCAAAGATTAACATTTAAAGCTATAAGTGATAGAAGTCTATTAATGAGAGGTTTATAAGTGACTATCACTGATATCTACCTAAGTCATATCACTGATGGTCCTGGCTATCACCGATAGCTTTTAGTAGTGGTTATCAATAATAGACTTTCATTAAATGTAATCAACTTTAGTATCATTGATATCATCGATATAAGAATATCACCTAAGTTCTATCATTAATATCACATATATCATGGTTATCGATGATAGTTTCTATCACTGATAACATGCTATTAGAGATAACTTTTGTCATTCATCTTTACCATCAAATAACATGCTATCGTTGATAGCTTCTATCACTGATAACATGCTATTAGTGATAACTTCTAGGAATGTTACTTACACTTTAGATTGAGATTCAACTTTATTAATTAATTTCACTAAGTTGGCTATCAATGATAGATTTCTATAAGTGGCTATTAACTGTGGAAGAAAATCATCAAAAATTAAGCTATCAATGATAGAAAATATTAATGGTTATTTCTGATGAACTTTTATTAGTAACAATCAATTTTGAAATATTAACATGCAAAACTACCAATGACTATTATTGAGAAACTTTTATCATGATTATCAATAATAAAATTCTATCACTAATATCACTAATAATGGATACTATCGACACACAAATTTCTAGTGAATTTTATTCTAACATTTAAAAACATGAGTGATAGCCAGTGAATTCTTCAATCAATGATATAATTCTTTGAGTGACTAAGTTATATGTATGTTAGTGGCTATGATTGATAGATTTATATTATTACGAGGAAATTAGGGAGATGGAAGAAAAATAGGAAAAAGAAAAGTATATTAGTGACTATCACCGATAGATTTATATTATTACGAGGAGATTGGGGAGATGAGAAAAATAGAAAAAAAAAGAAAAAAAAAAAAGAAAGGATATAAGAAAATATGAGAAGATTGGGGAGATGGAAGAAAAACTGAGAAAACAAAGGAACAAAAAAAGAAAGGGAAGAAGAAAATATAAGGAGATTGGGGAGATGGAAGAAAATTGGAAAAAGAAAAGAAAACAGGAATAAGAAAATATGAAAAGATAGGGGAGAAGGAAGAAAAAAAGAAAAAAAAAAGAAAAAAAAAAAGAAGAAGAAAATATGGGGAGAATGGGAGATGGAAGCAAAAGCTAGAAAAAGGAAAAAAAAAAAAAAAAGAAGAAAATATGAGAAGATTGGAGAGATGGAAGAAAAATGAGAAAAAGAAAAGGGGAAAAAAAGGGCAGAAGAAAATATGAGAAGATTGGGTTGATGGAAGAAAAATTAGAAAAAGAAAAGAAGAAAATATAAGGAGATTGGGGAGATAGAAGAAAAATTGAAAAAAGAAAAGAAAAAAAATGGAAAGAAGAAAATATGAGAAGATTGGGGAGATGAAAGAAAATGGAAAAAAAAAAGGAAAAAAAGCAAAGGGAATAAGAAAATATGAGGAGATTTGGGAGATGGAAAAAAAATTAGAAAAAAGAAAAGAAAGTATGAGGAGATTGGAGAGATGAGAGCAAAAACTAGAAAAAGAAAGTGAAAAAAAAAAGTTGTGCGTCCAAAATTGGAAATCACAAAAATTCAAAAGTTGGCTAGTCAATATTTGCCATATTTGCAAATATCTTAGAAATGTGCTATATTTTTAGATTTTTCTTCTTATTTTTCTTATCTATTACAAATATCCTAAATACTTTTAATAATAATTGTTTAAAATAATGACATTAAAGGCTTTCAAAATCTATTTTAAGTGATTGTCAAACACTGCTATCTTTTTCATAATGACTTATTTTTTAAATTAAACACTCTAAATTTAATAAATGTATGCCAATATATTATTGACAAAAAGGGGTATAAGTGTTTTGATTCTCTCTATACTAGTGTTTTGAAAGTATGGATGTGGTGTTTTTGAAAAATAAATCCTTCTTTTATCCAAATTCTTTCCAAGGGGAGTTATACAATTTAGAAGATCATTTCTGTGAAACTTGTCTTCCTAATATCATTTGTCTTGAGACTAAAAGCATGATCGGGAGTATTTAAAATTGTGATCAAAATATTTTTGTCATTTTCAAAATCACTCTAAAACATGCTTTTTATCACTCAAAATTGTTTTGATGTTAAATTAATTTTACACTTTTAAATATAATTTTCATATCATCCAAATTAGTTTGGAAGAAATTAAACAATGTTTTAGAGTAATTTTTTAGAATAACAAAAGTGATTTTCCAAACATGCCTTTAACTCTAGTGCCAAACATGAAGAATTCATGTTTGAAGAATTCTTCTTCCGATGGAGAAAATACTACAAAAGGAACTCACTATGAAGATCATGAACTTCAGGTTATGCTGGAAAGATAATAAATAGAAGGATCACAGAGTTGACGTATCACAAAATCAAATCTAATGCCTTTACCAATGAACTGAAGATTTAGGACCCGTTTGATAACGTTCTTGTTTATTGTTTCCTGTTTTTCGTTCCTTGTTCCCTGTTTGCTATTTCCTCTTTTTAAGAACAAGAAACAGATGTTTGATAACTATTCATGTTGCCTATTTCCTTGAAAAGAGAAACAGAAACATAAATTTGTTTGATAATTATTTTTTGTTTCTTGTTTCTTGTTTTTCCTTTTTTTTTTCTTTTTAACAAAATAATATAAAAAAAGAAGTCATGTCATACATTAAACATAAAAAAAGATATTATCAAAAGTTTATGTTATCTAATAGAAATAAAGTCTCGATGACAACTAAATATAACAATAAAGTTATATCATATCCTTCATATGTTGCCCAAATTTGATTGACACTCTTATCTCTAACTTTGTTCATTTGTATTAAATGATGTCGAATCAAATTCAACTTAATTATATAATTATGTAAATGTCGTTGATAAGGAGATGACCAACCAAGAGAAAAATGAGGCTTAACAAACTCTAACCAGCTCAAGTGAAGAGGAAAATGAAGCTCAACAAGCTCAACCTAGCTCAAATGAACCTCATGCTGAAAATCAAATAGAGAACTTTCCAAGTCAACCCAATTATGAGGCAATCATTATGCCACAAGGTCCAATGACAAAAGCTAGAGCTAAAAGTCTTCAAGAAGGATTAAATGGTTGCTTTCAAGCTAAGTATTCAGCAAATGATGAAGAGTTGCAACTTTTAAAGCTTCAAGAGTCATTTGGACACCCAAGAGTTATCATGAATCTAAAAATCCAGATTCGTCCACATATTTAATGTCCTATGTATCTAATTTAATTTCATGTATTTATATTTATTAGGGTAGTTGAAAGGGTGTAGATGAGTTTAGATAATTTGGTGAAATGTTGTGCTTTCATGGTGCCTTTTCAATTTGTTTAAATAGGGTTGGAATTTCCACATTTTAACACAACTTTGAATTTGAATGAAATCTCCATAGAGTTTTATCTCTCAAGCTTTATGCTTTCTTTGTATTCTTGTGTATAGAATGCAAGTTTAGAACTTTCAATCTGGTTTGATCAATTAGATTGTGGAGAGTTTCAAATCTTGAAGTTAGGAACAAGTTCTCCTTTCTTCTTGATCTTTGATCAATTCTTTCCAAGCCAAATTTGTTTCACTTTCTTGGGGTTGTCTATCAAATTTGTTTATTGGGGGTTACTCTTATTATCATTGTGGGGGTTCACCTGAATAAGGGGAGTTTTCAAACATAATTGAGATAGTTCTTTTTTATCAATCGTGGTTGTAAAATATTAAAGTTAAGTTAAATGAATGTGTTAGCCAACAAAATTTATATATTGTAAAATTCTTCTCGGTTTCAGATATATTAAAAATATTAGAATTAAAATAATATATAAACACACATATTGCAAAATTTAATACTTAAAAGTTGAAATATAAAAAAGTTAATATACATATTGAAAATTAAAATAATATATCAATATAAATATTGGAGGATTTTAAAATTAAAAATTAAAACAAAATAAAATATAGTAGAATTATTTTTGTAAATAGCAAAATTAAAAAAAAAAATATATATATATATATATAAAAGATGGAAACAAATGTAAAAGAAAAAATTGTTCATCTTAGAAGTTGAAATTCGAAATATAAATACATTAATATACATATTGAAAATTAAAATAATGTATAAATTTAAATATTGGAGAATTTTAAAGTTTAAAATAAAAATAGAATATAAATATAGTTAGAATTATTTTTGTATATAGCAAAATTAATAAAAAAATAAAAAAATATAAAAGATGGAAAAAAAATATAAAAGAAAAAAATTGCCCATCTTGGGAGTTGAAATTTGAAATATAAAGAAATTATTATGTATATTGAAAATTAAAATAATATATAATTCTAAATATCAGAGAATTTTAAAATTCAAAATAAAATAAAATATAAATATAGGAGAATTATTTTTGTAAATAACAAAATTAATACAGTAAAAATAAAAAAAAATTGTAATGTAAAAACATATTGTTTAAAAAAATAATAAAAATTGAAAATGTTAAAAAGAAATTATTTCAAGTGGGATGAGTTGGACTCAAACTCATGACTGACAGTAGAAGTTAGCTATTATGGGCACCTGATACCAATACACCAAAAGTTGAGAATGATTGTTTATGGGAACAGTAAGATAGAAATAGAAATAGGAACGGGAGAAACTACTTTTTGTTGTTTCTCAATTTTGGCCCCTTTTTCAAAATGTTTCTCAAGTTTTGGAAACAAAAAACGGGAATAATTATTAAACAAGTTTGTTTCCTGAAAAATGAGAAACAAAAACAGGAAACAGGAAATGAGAAACATTATCAAACGAACCCTAAATAACCCATCTTATTCATAATTATATATTGACTGTATCACACTATTGCCATTTCTATACTATGTATTACTTAAGTGTATCACTAATTTATTAGTGGTCATTAAAAATTTATTTCAAATAGATGATTGGTTAACAACATTCGTTAACTCTAAATCCATTTCAAGTGTAATATTATTAGTGTATCAATAAGTTATCAACATTCATTCATAATAGTTACTAATAGGATGAATTTAACTATTATAAGTTGATGATATTGCATTAGAAATTGAAAAATTATTATAAATAAAAAAATAAAATTATTTACAAATATAGAAAAATTTTACTGTTATTAGCGATAGACGTCTATTATTGTCTATCACTGATAAACAATGAATTTTTTCTAATAGTTTAGCTCATATTGCTATATTTGGAAATAATCATTACAAATAATATTTTAAAATAAATGAATAAGGATTCAAATTAATTCCAAAATTAACAACAAATGCATGTACACTTGTTGACCGATAAATTTGGTACACGAATGATAAATTTGCAATTTTAGAGAAAATCACTACTAAATTTGCAAATTTAAGAATTTTTTTTCTTTTAAATGCTTGCAAACTGTGCTTAGCTGTTTTGAATATCACAAATTAGTTTTGTTTTGTAAAGAGTGAGTGCAAAATCCACAACTAAACACAAATTTCAAATTTAGAGTTGGAATTTAAAGTTTTTAAATTGGAACAATACCTGTGCAGTTGTTTTTCCCTTAGCCTCAGCGATTTGAGAAAGAACATGAGACTCCACAATTTTATTATGGCCCCAATTTGTCCCAGCTGAGCCCAAAGGAGAATAGGCTGTGACATGAATTCCCTTTGTTTTACAAAA
The DNA here is from genome assembly GCA_031780015.1 of Citrullus colocynthis. Lineage (NCBI taxonomy): Eukaryota > Viridiplantae > Streptophyta > Magnoliopsida > Cucurbitales > Cucurbitaceae > Citrullus > Citrullus colocynthis. The sequence goes on along the minus strand of QLSR01000126.1, from coordinate 299,109 downwards.
CTCCCTCAGTTTTTTCTGATGCCAAACTACACTCATCTCCACCTAATTAATTAATTCACACACAACACTAACCATTTCAGATTTCAGGTAAACTACCTCAATTTTATATACAATTTTAGAATTTAAGAAACATCAAACAAGAAATAGTTACCAAATATGTAATTAGTCTTGTTCGTTTGTTTGAATCCTTTTTACTTTTTAGATTATAAAAATAATGAATAATAGAAAAAAAAGAAACAAAAATATATTTGCTAACCTAAAATATATATATATATATATGACAAAGATGCCATTTGCTATAAAAAAATAAATAAATTGATGATATTGTCCACTTTGAAGATACACCTTTATGACTTTACTTTTTGAAACTAGTCACAAAGTTTTAACCAAATTATCAATGAAGATAATTGTCCTAAGTTTATACACTCTTATTTAGTTTTCTTCTTTAATTAATATGAGATATGGCTTGCTTGCCTAGCTCCTAGCAAAGAATGCATATTTTATGTCAACTAAGTCATAGTTATTACCCTTGCTATTTGATGCTAACCACAATCTTCAAATTCTAACTTTTAATTTATAGTTTCTCAAGTTACAATTATCAAAAAAATTTTTTTAAGATTTAAAGGAGGGTGTAAATTCATTTACACATAAAAAGTTGAAGGTTTAAATAATTGATCCAAAGTTTAAATGCAAAATTGATATTTCTTACTTAATTATAGGAGTGTAATCCGTTCAACTAGGCTTGGTTTGAGCCTCAAACCGAAGCCAAACCGCCAGATATTATTATGGAAATAGAAGAACCACGCCAAACCGCCTATGAATATTAACTGACCCGTGCCGAACCGTTGGAAACCGATTTTCTCGATTCGATTGTCGGTTCACATTATTAATAATTGGGTATTGGTGTCTCAAAGGTGGGCCGATAAGCCCACTTCACGTTATTTGGATGAGGCCTAAGAGGGGCCCAGAAATTTGCAGCACGCACTTTTGTAAACTCTCAAAATATGAAATATTTGCGTTCAACTTGGCTCAAGCATGCCGCCGTGGCGTAACCATCTTGAACGCATTGCCTTGCCACCAGCGTTGCTTGCACCTATTTATACAATTTTTATTACTAATATAGTTATTCGGTCGGTTCGATTACCGACGGTTTTTACATTTTAAAAACCGAATCTTTGACTTGAACCGATAATAAACCGAGACAACAGTGGTTTCGGTCCGTTCATCAGTTTTTCGAAATTCGGTTTATGTTTGCACCCTTGCTTAATTATTATTTTTATACACAAAAATTGTAGAACACATATGGATATATATTTTTTAAATTAATTAAAAGTATAAAACAATTATTAATACTATTTAACTATTTTATATATAACTATTTAATCTTTAACTCTTAGGTTAAAATACCATTTTGGTTTTCATACTTTCAAAATTGTTTAATTTTAGTCCTTGTAGTTTCAATTGAGTCCAATTTTAGTCTCTTATACTTTTAGTAAATCTTAAATTTAGTTCCTACCACAGATCTATTGTTGATTTATTAAAAAAATCGTTATGTATTGACATTTTTACTATAAGTTTTGAAAATGCATTCACATATTGTATTTTCTTGCATGAAAATTATTACCATTATTGAACCAATTTTAGTAAAATTTAAATTTGATGTGGACTAAATGTAATATTTATTAAAAATAAGGAGCTAAAATTGAAAAAATGGAAGGATTAACTAAAATTGAACCTACTAACTCTTATATACAATTTTGGTAAAACAAATAAATATTGAAGTTCCAAACTTTAATTATTTTGCATATCTAAACATAAACATAACTATTCCAAACATTCAAATACGAAGTATTTAATATTGATAGTTTTATGAAATAATAATATAGCGATGGAAACTGAGTGTAGTAATGGAAGAGGTGGAAAGTAATAGTCCCGAAACTATATATGCATAGTTGAGTAGAAAAGCACTTGGAAGAAGTAGGAGAGGAGAGAAAGAAGGAACGAATTACTTGATTGAGTGCAGGTGGGATTTTGGCAAAGGAAAGAAGGTGAGTGAGGTTTGGAATGGAGAAATTACTAACGCCAATGGCTTTGGTGAGACCAAGGTTTTTGCAATGTTCCATCATTTCCCAAACTCCTTTCACATCCATTGCGGAAATGTCATCCTTTTCAACTTTCCCTCCACGCACTTCTCTCTTCAACTTCAGTGGAATGTGGATCAAGTACATATCAACATACTCCATTTTCAAATTCCTACCATTAAGTTTTTATATAGCAAGACTAATTAATGGTTAGGTGTGGCCTACATGCTCACTTTTGTTTGAAAAAGAGTTTTTGCTTTACGTAACACATTAGCATTAGTATTATCCGTAAAACGGTAAAAAATAAAAAAAAAAATAAAAAAAAAAAAAAAAAAAAAAACAGATAAGAGAGAAAAGTACTGAAGAGTGGCGTGAATGGCATCAAGAATAAGGGAGGGATGGGCAAAAACAGGGGAGAGCTTGGAAGTGATGAACAACTCTTCTCTACTCTTCACAATTCCCAACTCAACACCCTCTCTAATTGCCTCTCCCAATGCTTTCTCCGTTCCGTACGAATACGCCGTGTCGAAGTGTCGGAATCCTGCCTTCATTCCTTCCACGATCGCTGCCTTCGTATCTTCTTCCCCATTGGCTGCCCCTCCATTAGTCTCACACTCGGAATCACACCCTTTCCCATCATTCATCCTCTAATTCCCTCATCTCTCTGCTCTATCCTTTTTCTTTTCCTTTTATATATATTATTCCCCTTCCCTCTCTCCTTTTTCGCAACGAGAATATTCTTTTTCTGCTTATACTTCCAATGAAGCTTATGGCCTAAATCTATGCTCCAATTTCTGGCCTTTTCTTCTCTCCTATTATTCTTATGCTATACAAGCTGTATTCTAATAATGCTATCTGTATTAGTTGGCATCATCCCCATCCCATACATCTTTGTACAATTACATTCTAATTACACCTACAACAAATATATATATATATATATATATATATATATATTCAAAGAGAAATAGCAAGAGTTTGAAATACGTCAAACTATGATCAGGTAGTCAACAGCCCCCTTAAACGAGGCGTAGGAGAGAATCGAAGAGCAAGTTTGTCCCGAAGATTGATGTAAGAAGTTGGAGATAACGGTTTTGTAAGACAATCAACAATCTGTTCATGAGAGGCAATGTGGCGGATATCCAGTTGACGAGCAAAAACTTGATCTTTGACGAGATGAGCATCAATCTTGATGTGCTTGGTGCGAGCATGGAAGACCGGATTGTAAGCTAAAGCAGTTGCACTGAGGTTGTCACACAAAATAAGTGGGGTGGATGGTATGGGAAGATGAAGCTCATGAATAAGGGAACGAAGCCACATAATTTCACAAGCAATATGAGAAAGAGCCCGATATTCTGATTCAATGCTGGATCATGCTACCACGACTTGTTTCTTAGAGAACCAAGAGATCAAATTTGGACCAAGGAAAACACAGTAGCCACCAATAGATTTTCGATCATTTGGCGAGGTTGCCTAATCTGCATCAGAGAAACCAGTAAGGGAGTAGTGAGAGGCCGATTGAATGAAAAGGCCAAGGTTGTATCNAAAAAAAAAAAAAAAAAAAAAAAAAAAAAAAAAAAAAAAAAAACAGATAAGAGAGAAAAGTACTGAAGAGTGGCGTGAATGGCATCAAGAATAAGGGAGGGATGGGCAAAAACAGGGGAGAGCTTGGAAGTGATGAACAACTCTTCTCTACTCTTCACAATTCCCAACTCAACACCCTCTCTAATTGCCTCTCCCAATGCTTTCTCCGTTCCGTACGAATACGCCGTGTCGAAGTGTCGGAATCCTGCCTTCATTCCTTCCACGATCGCTGCCTTCGTATCTTCTTCCCCATTGGCTGCCCCTCCATTAGTCTCACACTCGGAATCACACCCTTTCCCATCATTCATCCTCTAATTCCCTCATCTCTCTGCTCTATCCTTTTTCTTTTCCTTTTATATATATTATTCCCCTTCCCTCTCTCCTTTTTCGCAACGAGAATATTCTTTTTCTGCTTATACTTCCAATGAAGCTTATGGCCTAAATCTATGCTCCAATTTCTGGCCTTTTCTTCTCTCCTATTATTCTTATGCTATACAAGCTGTATTCTAATAATGCTATCTGTATTAGTTGGCATCATCCCCATCCCATACATCTTTGTACAATTACATTCTAATTACACCTACAACAAATATATATATATATATATATATATATATATATTCAAAGAGAAATAGCAAGAGTTTGAAATACGTCAAACTATGATCAGGTAGTCAACAGCCCCCTTAAACGAGGCGTAGGAGAGAATCGAAGAGCAAGTTTGTCCCGAAGATTGATGTAAGAAGTTGGAGATAACGGTTTTGTAAGACAATCAACAATCTGTTCATGAGAGGCAATGTGGCGGATATCCAGTTGACGAGCAAAAACTTGATCTTTGACGAGATGAGCATCAATCTTGATGTGCTTGGTGCGAGCATGGAAGACCGGATTGTAAGCTAAAGCAGTTGCACTGAGGTTGTCACACAAAATAAGTGGGGTGGATGGTATGGGAAGATGAAGCTCATGAATAAGGGAACGAAGCCACATAATTTCACAAGCAATATGAGAAAGAGCCCGATATTCTGATTCAATGCTGGATCATGCTACCACGACTTGTTTCTTAGAGAACCAAGAGATCAAATTTGGACCAAGGAAAACACAGTAGCCACCAATAGATTTTCGATCATTTGGCGAGGTTGCCTAATCTGCATCAGAGAAACCAGTAAGGGAGTAGTGAGAGGCCGATTGAATGAAAAGGCCAAGGTTGTATCTCCCGAGGCCGATTGAATGAAAAGGCCAAGGTTGTGAGTCCCTTGGAGATAGCGCAAAAGGCGTTTCAAGGCTTGCCAGTGGTTGATGGTAGGAGCATGACTGAATTGGCTGAGTGTTGTGGGATCTTATTAAGCTGATTATTAAGTGTTCAACATGCTTAATACTATGCATTACTAATTTGTCAAGTTTTCCTATCCTTCACCCAAGTATAAGCAAAGAATGAGGTTTTCTCGGTGAGTCCGAGGTCGAACACAGGGACTATGTAGATTCTATAATTAGTTGGATTATTTGAGTCATGCGTCTAAAGAAGGTGATGAGAAGTGATGCGTCTAACTAACTAGAAAACAGTAAACCTAAGCTAAAGTGGTTTGATGGAGAGGTATGCGACACAGCAAAGTCAGCTAATTGAGTTATATGAATGGTAAAATGCAGGTCTGGGGTTGGTTATCAACTAAAGACGGAAATGCATAGTTAGATGCGTCTAACTAACTAGAAAGTAGGAAACCTAAGCTAAAGTGGTTTGATGGAGAGGTATGTGACACAGCAAAGTTAGCTAATTGAGTTATGTGAATGGTAAAACACAAGGCTAGGGTTGGTTATCATCTAAAAGTCAGAAACGCATAGTTAGGTCTATTTCATACCAGCGACTCTTCTCCCGGTTGTCAGCCGCTATGCGTTATATGTCTTTAACGCATAGGAGAGTGTTAAGTACCAAGGTTATTCCTATATCTAGGTAACACTTCTTAGCCTTGTTAACTGAGTTCCACAATCACTTACTCTCTCGAGCAGTCTGATTATTACTACTTATATCGATTAGCTAGATGGACATAAGCATTTGATTAAAAATACATTTGACAAGATGAAATAGCCTTCTACAGTTCTTATTTAGATAATAACGCAACCCGTGACCCTTGGTTACACATGGATGATAAACAACAAATGGAAAGTGATAAGAAATGAATAGCCATGGAAGATGTATAGATTGATGAACAGAATAACTGTTTTAGAAAATACAATGTGTTGCTAATAGACTAAAATATAAGTAAGAAAAGAGATAGAAAGCATGGAATGACTTCTCAATGTCTTGAGCTCGCCGAGATGGTAGCATGAGTTCTGCTGTGAAGTGGTCAGGTGGAGGGAAGACTTCTCTTTCGAGCTATTTGTGTCCGGTTGTCGTTTGGAGAGAACTCTGCTGTCACTTAGGAATTCTTCTCAGAGGTTCAACAACATTTTCGTCTTCAGGTCTGCCATTTTATAGATGTTGCTTTGCAATCGTTGGCAAATCTGCATGATTGGAGGCTGAATTTCTGCCTTGCGTCCATCTCGCCTAATTGCGTGATTTCCGGTTTAATTTAGATCCACCACTTTAGTCGCAGATCAAGCATATCAATCTCCCTACAATCTCTCAAGATTCTCGTTTGTTTTTTCGCTGCCTTACGTTTCAGATTGATAACGCGTCCAGAGGTAGCTTGCATTCTTGCGTTAAAGGGTTGCCAATGCATCCATAGGTTGCTTTTGTTCTTGCGTTAAAGCATGTGTTTTAGGCTCAAAAAGCTTCAAAACAATTATCTTCATCAATTCACAAGAGTAAAACGCATATGGAGATTTATCAATGGAATTTAACCTATACTACCGCATGATTCTCTATTTAAACTCTATTTTTCTAAGAGAAAGACAATAATAACTTGTATTTCTACAAGTTATCACACCCCCAAACTTAGAAAAATGTTTGTCCTCAAGCATAACTTCTATCTAAGAAACTTCAATCAACCCTAAAATTTTCTCAACACATTGACTAGTCTCTCAGAATGCTATACTCAATCAACTACCCGTTAGTTACATTACTTTTATACCTCTATATTCTTTTCTTCGAAACGGGTCTAATTTGTGTGCGGCAAGCTTTTTTCTCAATCGTCTTTATTCATTGTTCACAAAATTTTCGTTTCTTCTTTTAACTATGAGTCTGAAAGATGAAGATATAAAGTTCATTTTTTCTTTCATTTGTTTTATTGTTTCTATATTAGGTAGCTATGCGTCGAGTAGGGTTACCCACCTTCGTTCTGACATACCAACTATGGGGTGCATGGAGGCAGCCAACTACGAGCAGGTGTCGTTTTCAACTAAACTCTTAACAGGATAATTGTATTAGTCTTGCTAGTGGAGTTTTGTGTTTCTATTTTTTTTTTTTTTTATGAAATAAATAGGTTCCTCATATTTTATCTTTGACAATTCAAACCTTTCCCACCCCCAAACTTTGAGAGTAGCAAGGTCCTCATTGCTTAAATTGTAAACAAAGATTATGTTGAAAAATTTCGTAAAAGAGGTTTGAATTGGCAGCTTGCACACACGCAAAGTAGGTTTGTGTTTCTAATGAATAGTATGGAAAAGCATGGAAAATTATCTAACTTAGAGTATACGAAAAGTGTAAGCATGATTATCATCATAGTGACTAACTTTTCAACGCAAAGATAAAAGTTGGGAATAATTAAATGTACTCAGAATGAAATTAAAAACAAGGAGAGACGAAAGGAGGGAAATAGACATTCAATGCGGCGAAGAAATTTTCATTCTATTAATTTTTATCCCACGAATGCATACAGTTGGAGATAGAAGATAATTGTGATGGAAGCTACAAAGAAGGTATAGCACTAACCACACCCCTAAACTTAACTTGACAAACGCAGAAATTATTTATCGATGAACGGAGTATGCGGTGAAATCAAATAATTTGCATTGAAGATCAACACATAATTTCATGCTTCTTTAATTTACACTACTCCTAAAACTGAATTCAAAGAAAGAAAAATAAATACTAAAAAAAGTACGAATAAAAGAAAGCAAGAGTAAAAGAAAGCGTCTCTAGAAAAATAAGCGTTCAGCAACGTAGGGACCTTCCTACGCAAGCTCAGTTGTTATGCTTGCGTGGGTCAATGGAGCCTTTATCATGTATAGGGTTTAACGTAGAGGAGATAATGATTTGCAGTGTGTTTTCTCTCAAGTGCGCGTACTTGAGATGCGTCGGTCGGGTTTCTAGCTCACGCGTTAGAGGCTCTTTTAGTAATGGCTTGATCTTTGCCGTGGATTTGTTGCTCCAGTCTGATTGCTCAAATTTACAATCAGAGAGTAAATTGATTTCTTCCTCTTCACCATCTTCATTATCATTGAGGATTGCTTCATCTTCCGTGGGTTTTGTCTTCTCATTGATATTCGCGATCATCTGACAAGATTTAAAGTCATTAGGATCTTTCAATGGGTTAAACACATTAAATTTTACCTATTGATCACCCACGCAGATCGTTAATACTCCCTCTTGGACGTCAATCAGGGTCTAAGAAAGGCCTTCCCAAGATAATGGGCACCTCTCTGTCGGCTTCATAGTCTAAGATTATGAAGTCAGTTGGGAAGATGAATTTATCCACTTTGACCAGGACATCCTCAATTTTGCCCTCAGGATGCTTAATAGAGCGGTCAACAAGCTGCAATGTGACTATAGTGGGCCTTGCTTCCCCTATACCCAACTTCTTGGATATGGAAAGGGGCATCAAGTTGATGTTGGCTGTTGCGAATCTCTTTGCGTATCTTTATTAAGCTTATTATGCGTTCAACATGCTTAATATTATGCGTTACTGATCTATCAAGTTTTCCTATTCTTCACCCAAGAATAAGCAAAGAATGAGATTTTCTCGGTGAGTCTGAGATCGAACATAGGGACTATGCAGATTATATAATTAGTTGGATTATTTGTGTCATGCCTCTAAAGAAGGTGGTGAGAAGTGATGCGTTTAACTAACTACAAAGCAGTAAACCTAAGCTAAAGTGGTTTGATGGAGAGGTATGCGACACAACAAAGTCAACTAATGGAATTATATGAATGGTAAACGCAGAGTTGGGGTTGGTTATCATCTAAAGTCAGAAACGCATAGTTAGATCTATTTCATACCAGCGACTCTTCTCTCGGTTGTCAGCCGCTATGCGTTATATTTCTACAACGCATAGGAGAGTGTTAAGTGCCAAGGTTATTTCTATGTCTAGGTAACACTTCTTAGCCTTGTCAATTGAGTTCCAAAATCACTTACTCTCCCAAGTAGTCTGATTATTACTACTTATATCGATTAGCTAGATGGACATAAACATTTGATTAAAAATACAATTGACAAGATGAAATAGCCTTCTACGGTTCTTATTTAGATGATAACGCAACCCGTGACCTTTGAGAGAGTTAGTTACTCATGGATGATAAACAACAAATGGAAAGTGATAAGAAATGAATATCCATGAAAGATGTATAGATTGATGAACGGAATAATTGTTTTAGAGAATACAATGTAAGCCCTAACTTGTGAGGCATGCTTAGCCTTAGGGAAAAGCAAGCTAAGAAGAAGTCTATGTGTTATGCATTGAAAAGAGGAGTGGTGGCCGAGAGTGAAGGAGCAAAAATGGTTAAGTGTTGGCCATGGCTATGCGTTGTTGAGGTAGAAGAGTTGTTATGTTTTGATAGAGCTACTATGCGTTGAAGGTGTAACTATGAAAAGTTGCTATGCATTGAGGGTGTCACCATGCGTTGAAGGTGTCACGTGTTGGAAGGAAAGTTGGAACTTGGCGGGGGAAGAATTTATACTTGACCTACCATGCGTTGGTAAGGTTAGTATGCGTTGGAGAGAGTGGCTGTATGCATTGGTGGGTTGCTGTGGGCGTTTGAGGTAGGATGCGTCGAGCGTGCTATGCTTTGGTGTGTTGCTGTGGGCGTTTGAGGTAGGATGCATCGAGCGTGCTATGCATTGGTGGGTTGCTGTGGGCGTTTGAGGTAGGATGCGTTGAGTATGCTATGCGTTGGTGTGTTGGTGAAAAATTTGTGCCAGCCAGCTTATTTTAAAAAGGAATGGAAGTAGAGGTTAAGTCGGCAGCATATATATACATGAGTAGACCAAATATTTAATCATTTTAGACACTTTCCAAAGCTCGAGTCGGTTCCATTTTTCAGACAATCAATGGGGGAAGGTAGAAGAAGGTGTTCATGTTGAATTCAAGTGAAATTCTATTCATTTTGGTGGTGTAACTTAAGCTGGGACAGGAAGTTTGATTGTGGTCTTAAAGTCCGAGCATGGTCTAGTCATTGGAGAAGTGCGTGCTGAGGAAGTGGAAGATAGGGCTGAAATTTTGAGGTGAGTAAGTTAACTCAATTCCTAACCATTTTTATGAAGGATGTTTGAGTTAAATTTAAGGGGAAACATGTAAAATTGTAGGTGGAAGTGATTGCTATTGATTTGCTGGGCAATTGAGAGCAATTGGGGGTTATTTGAGAATATCTCTCAAACGGAGAAGGCTCATGCTCTGAAATTTCAAGGTAAGTTAGAAAACTTACTCCTTACAAGTTTGTAGAAGGGAAGAGGTTCTGAATTTAGCTGGAAATATGATTTTTATCAGGTAGAAGTGGGAACAAAAAGGAAAGGAAGGAACTCTGCTATCGGGTGTCGCTGAGTAAATAAAGTATAAGTAGCAAGACTAGTGTCGCTGGAACGTAGGGGGTTTTCCGCCTCACAAATCTCGCTGGGTTTCGCTAAGTCTCGTTCCTCAGGTAAATCTCGCTAATCTCACTTATTCAAGTGTCGCAAGTGTCGTGACCTATTGGGTATTTTCGCTGGTAATCTTGCTAGGAATGTGAAATTTCGTTGGTAATTTCGCTAGTGACACAAAATCTCGCTTATTATGTTTACTTTGGGAAAAAGGGGAGTCTCGGTGATGAATCATGATTAAAGTTTAATAATGCATACTTAATGATCAAGTAAAGGAAGTTTAAAGAAAGCGTAACCTAAGGAATGTGTAAATACAGGCCAAGAAGAGCTCAGAAAGACATATAATCTGCCCAGGGCCTAAGGACAAGTTGTGAGTGACACCTTTCTTTCTTTGAAAACGATTTTATTGAAAATGTTCAGTTCGGTGTTCTTATGAGATATGGCTTTGAGATGAATTGTTTTCTTAAAAAACATGATGTTTGATTATATTGTTCACAAGGCATGTTTTATCTGTTTTCAAAAAGATATTGAAAGGCATGTTGTGAAATGTTTACCGTGAAATATCTGATTTTTCATGAAAGATTTTCATGTGAACTATTTATGTAAAATATTAGCGTTTTAGAGGAGGCTCAATGCTGAAAGACGTGAGAAGGCATGTGAGTTTCCTCGGAACCCAGTACTGAAGGACATGTAGAAGGAACTTGGGCAACCCGCAATATTTCTATGTGCATAAAGAGGTTGGTCTTGCTGATGCGTTAAGTTTTGCTCTGCATCGAGCCATTATTTCGACGATGCTAGTGTGTTGAATTTTACTCCACATTGAGCCATGGTTTTCGACGTTGGGTGCGTTGAGTCTTGCTCCGCCTCAACTAAGGGAAAATTTTTAAGAACGAACTGATTTCGTGTACGACCATTCTGGCATGAATATATGTGATTTGATTACGTTGTTGGAAATTATGATTTTACAGAAATGATGATTTGAATCATGTTTTACGTATATTGTGTTATAATGATTGTAACATGCCTGTTTTCTAACAAAAGATGGTTTTACAAAATTAGTCACTCACGGGGCTCTTAGCTCAGCTTTCCATGTTTTCTTTTCCTCCCAGGTAGCAAGGACGTTCCCGGTGCTTAGCCTACTCCAGCTCGCCCTGCCTAAGCTTCGAGTTTTTCAGAAATTAGCACATTTGAAGAGTTGTATGTGTATATAACCTTAAACAGGTGGCATGTAGACCTAATTGTACATATGTTGGGATGTGAGATAGGATGTTGTATAAGTATATTGTGGATAAGTTGAAAGTTTAATTATATAAACATAAGTACTTATAGTTCTTGTTGTATGAAGAGATATGTATGTTATGAATTGTCAAAATTATCAGGTACAAGTGGATAGTATACGTCACATGAAGGGTGATGTTTATTGTCTTCACATCTCCTCTCGGTTTGAGTAGGGTAATTGGGGAGGGGGTGTGACATACAATGTCTTGCTAATAAATTAAAACATAAGTAAGAAAAAGATAGAAAGCATGGAATGGCTTCTCAATGTCTTGAGCTCGCCGAGATGGTAGTGTGAGTTCTGCTGTGAAGTGGTCAGGCGAAGGGAAGACTCTTCTCTTTCGAACTATTTGTCTCCGGTTGTCGTCTGGAGAGAACTCTGCTGTTACTTAGGAATTCTTCCGAGAGGTTCAACAACATTTTAGCCTTCAGGTCTGCCCTTTTTATAGATGTTGCATTGCAATCGCTGGCAGATCTGCATGATTGGAGGCTTAATTTCTGCCTTGCATCCATCTCGCCTAATCGCGTGTTTTCTGGCTTAATTTAGATCCACCACTCTCGCCACATATCAAGCATATCAATCTCTCGACAATCTCTTAAGATTCTTATCTGATTCTCAGCTGCCTTGCGTTTCTGGTTGATATGCATCCATGGATAACTTGGGTTCATGCGTTTAATTATGCCAACGCATTCATGGGTTGCTAACGCATGAACCTGCGTTGAAGGGTTGCCAACACATCCACAGGTTGCTCGCGTTCCTGTATTAAAGCATGCGTTTTAGATTCAAAAAGCTTCAAAACAATTATCTCCATCAATTTACAAGAGTAGAACGCATAGGAAGATTTATCAATAGAATTTAACACCAACTATCGCATGATTCTCTATTTAAACTCTATTTTTCTAAGAGAAAGACAATAATAACTTGTATTTCTACAAGTTATCACTGACCCAAGTCGCATAGTGCTTGACCTATGTCCATCCCTCCTATTGAGCATGACAGTGTAAAACTTCCTGGATCCTTCATTTTTGCAGGAATATTCTTTATGAACAACGCGCTGCATTCTTGCGTTAATGCCACTGTCTCAAACTCCCGGAGCCTTCTTTTCTTGGATAATATATCCTTAAGAAATTTAACATAACTTGGCATTTGCTCTAGGGCTTCCACCAACAGAATGTTGATGTGAAGTTGTTTAAGAACATCTAGGAATTTTCTAAATTGCCCTTCATCGTTTTTCTTCTTTAGGCTTTGAGGGAATGGTGGACGCACTGGAGGAGCGGTATCTTTATATACAGACGCAGGTTCTGCCTGCGTTGCTTTTTCTCTCCTCTCTCTATTTTCTTGCTACTTGTGATTTAATGGAAGATGATGGTTGGTTAGAGTCATTACTCTACATTGATTGATCTATTGGAGAGTCTAGAGGTTGCAAATTTCCTTGCGTCCTCTGATCTTGTGTTATGGGCGGAATAGTCCTCCCACTTATCAATGTCACAGCTTGACATTGTTCTTTTATGTTCCCTCTTGGAACTTCAGTTGTACTTGGAAATGCTCCTTGCGGTCGATTCTTGAGCTCCCCTACAATTTGACCCATTTGAACTTCCAAGTTCCTAATTGTAGTGGCTTGGCTTTGAAACATCACTTCATTTTTATTTATATATTCCCTTAACATAGATTCAATGGAAGGCGATGAGGATGATGCAAACGCTTGCTGGTTCCTTTGCGGTTGATGCTGCTGACCTTGATTGCCTTGGTTGAAGACAGGAGGATTTCCTCCCTGCGGCTGCTACTCAACCCCCTGTGTTTGTTGTTGATTTCCACTCCATCCAAAGTTAGGGTGGCTCCTCCAACCTGGATTATATGTTTTACCATATGGGTTGTTTTGAACATAGCAGACTGACTAGGGGTTGTAAAGAACACATATCATACAAGTGCCCCTCACCATACTGCACGCAACTCACAGATGCTGTTGGATTCGATGCGTTCGTCGCATTTACCGCAACAACTGATCCACCACCTTGATTATTCAAGCCTATATTCTTCAGCAGAGATGTCATGGCTGCTATCTGAGCTGAGAGATTGGTGGCAACATTGGTTTCAAGCATTCCAACTTGCATCCTTCTTCTATCAGTGCAGCGGGATCCATACCCATCATCCACCCACTCATTAGTATTCCTCGAAATTCTGTCGAGAATATCTTTGGCCTGCATGTAGGTTTTATCCATTAATCCTCCTGCTGCGGAGGCGTCAGCTACTAACTGTGATGGTCTATTCAATCCATAGAAGATTTCCATCTGCACACAATCAGGAATGCCATTATGCAGACAATTCCTCACCAGCCGCTTGAATTGGGTCCAAGCTTCATTAAGAGTCTCTGAGTCCTTCTGCTCAAAGGTGACGATATCTCGCCTAAACGCAAGGAGAGAAATATTTCTGCATGAACTTCTTGACCATTTGCTTCCAAGTGGTAATCTTACTGGTTCGACGAGTATGCCCATTGTCTTGCCTCATCTTTGAGAAAAATGGGAATAATGATAGCCTGATGCCATCCTGCGGTACCCCTGCTATGGAGAATGTATTGCATATCTTCAAGAAGCTCTTCAAGTGTGCATGTGGGTCTTCTCCCATTGCACCCCCAAATTGCCGTGCGGCTTGTAGCATTTGCAGCATCACAGGCTTTATTTCAAACCTTCCATTACCTTCGAAGGTTGGTCGTAAGATTCTGGCGAGAAATCATACAAATTCGGTAAAGCATACTCTCGCATAGGCCTATTTTCTGTTGTGTGCCAACAGAATTGGGTTCATCTGCTGTTCTGCGCTTATGTTTTCCCCAACTCTGCCTTGAGGATGGTTCTGTTGTTCAACCATATTTCTTTCTGTGCTTCGGTTAGGCCTTCTTCTTCGGTTCTGCCTTGTCCTTCTTCTGAAGGTCCTCTTAATCTCAGGGTTAATATCAAGTGCTGGGTTGCTCCCGTCACTCATATACTATTTGGAGTTTCTGGCAGAGGAGAAAGACACAATACTCCTTCGACTGAGGAATTCCTATAACAAAAATAAACCAAGAAAACAATTCAATACAAAAATCCCCGACAATGGCGCCAAAAACTTGTTGACATAAACTTGTTGCTATTGGTTTTATGTTTTACTAATCTATCAAGTTTCCTATTCTTCACCCAAGTATAAGCAAAGAATGAGGTTATCTCAGTGAGTTCGAGGTCAAACACAGGGATTATGCAGATTCTTGAATTTGTGGATTATTTGAGTCCTGCGTTTGAGAAAAGTTAAAAGATAGGTGATGTGTTTGACTAACTACAAAGCAATAAAACTATCCTAAGGTGATTGAATGGAGAGGTATGTGATATAGCAAAATCCAACTAATTGAATTATATGAATGGTAAAACAAGGCTTGGGTTGGTCATTATCCAAATTCAGAAATGCATAGGTAAATCTATTTCATACTAGCGACTCTTCTCTCGGTTGTCAGCCGCTATGCCTATATATCTATAACGCATAGGAGAGTATTAGATGCCAAGGTTATTTCTATGTCTAGATAACACTTCTTAGCCTTGTCAATTGAGTTCCACAATCACGTACCCTATAAGCACCTAATTTATAATGTTAATAATCTCATTTTGTAAATTAAAAAAAAAAGAAAAAAAAGGAAGAGGAAAACAAAGGAAAAAGAAGACAAAAAAAAAAAAGGAAAATTAAAAGAAAAAAAAAAACAAGAGAAGATAAGGAAGGGGAGAAGTCGGTTATTAACTTTAATTGAAGGGGAAAACTTTGCCGGCTTATTTCTCTTCATTTCCAAACTCATTTCTATGCTATCTTTCAGCTGCACATCGTAGAGAGGTTGAAGAAGAGTTCTAGGGTAAATTCGTGCAAGGTTTTGGACGGTTTCATGGTAAAACTGAAGCTGAAACAGAAGCTTCATCTGCTGTCGCACAGTTTGAACCAGGTTTGGTGTTTGGTGAATATCGAGCGAAAGAGATCGAATTTTCGGCTGAAATTTTAAGGTTAGTAAGTTAACTCAATTTTGAACAACTTTTATGAAGGATGCCTGAGTTGAAATGGAATAGAAACATGTAAACTGTTAGCTGGAAGTTACTGATATAAAATTTCTGTGCAATCTAGAGTAGCGCAGAGAAATCTTGCAATATCTGACGAACAAGAACGAGTTAAGCCACAAAAATTTGAGGTAAGCTAGAAAACATGTCTCTCTACAAGTTTGTAGAAGGAAAGAAGTTCTAAATCTTGCTGGAAATATGACTTTGAACTGACAGAAGTGAGAACAAAAAGAAAATGAGGAAACTCTACTGTCGGGTGTCATTAGGAAGCTGGTATCGCTGAGAAATTGGAGCGTGAGTAGCGAGACAAATCTCGCTGGTAGTGCAGAGGAGGTTTTTGTCTCACAAATCTCGCTGACTCTCGCTCGGTGTCGCTCCTCAGGAATCTCGCTAGTCTCGCTTACTCTGGTGTCGCTAGTGCCGTGTACCTGTTGTGTAATTTCGCTAGTAATCTCGCTAGTAAGGTGAAATCTCGTTGGTAATCTCGCTAGTGACATAGAATCTCGCTTATTATGTTTATTTTAGAAAACAAGGAGTCTCGGTGATGAATCATGATTAGAGTTTAAGTATGCACATTTAACGATCATGTAAAGGAAGTTTAAGGAAAGGGTAACCTGAGGAATGTGTATTTACAGGCCAAGAAGAGCTCAGAAAGGCATATAATCCGCTCAGGGCCTAAGGACAAGTTGTGAGTGACACTTTTCTTTCTTTGGATACGAAATTTATTGAAAATGTTTAGTTTGGTTTTCTTATGAGATATGGCTTTGAGATGAACTGTTTTCTTGAAAAGCATGATGTTTGATGATATTGTTCACAAGGCATGTTTTATCCGTTTTCTATAAGATGTTGAATGGCATGTTGTGAAATATCTGATTTTTCATGAAAGACTTTCATGTGAACTATTTACATAAAATACTAGTTTCTAAAATATTTTAGAGGAGGCTTAATGCTGAAGGACATGAGAAGGCATGTGAGTTTCCCCGGGACCCAGTACTGAAGGACTCGTAGAAGGTCTTGGGCAACCCGCGATATTCCTATGTGCACATAGAGGTTGTGACGTTGGGAGCGTTGAGTCTTGTTCCACCCTAACTAAAGTTTTTATCGATGTTGAGTGCGTTGAGTCTTACTCCGCCTCAACTAAGGATGTTTTCGACGTTGGGTGCGTTGAGTCTTGCTCCGCCCTGACTAAGGGAAAATTTTGAGAACGAACTGATTTCGTGTAAGATCATTTTGGCATGAACATATGTGATTTGATTACATTGTTAAAAATTATGATTTTACAGAAATGATTATTTGAATTACGTTTACGTATATGGTGTTATAATGATTGTAACATGCCTGTTTTCGAACAAAAGATAGTTTTACAAAATTAGTCACTCATGGGGCTTTTAGCTCACGCTTTCGATGTTTTCTTTTCCTCCCAGGTAGCGAGGACGTTCCCGGTGCTTAGCCTACTCCAGCTCAAAAGCTTTGAGATATCAGGAAAAAAAAAGACACATTTGAGTCATTGTACGTGTATATAACCTTGTATAGGTAGCATGTAGACCTAATTACAGAATAGGTTGGATGTGAGACAGGTTATTGTGCAAATATGTTGTAAATATGCTGAAAGTTTAATTGTAATAATACAGGTCTTTATGGTTCTGGATTTGTAAGCGAATATGTATGTTATAGTCTCAGGTTATTCAGGTACAATTAGTTAGTGAATGTCACAAAAAGGGTGATGCTTGCTGTCTTCACGTCTCTTCTCGGGTTGGGTAGAGTAGCCTGGGAGGGGGTGTGACAAGTTGGTATCAGAGCAAAAGAGTTTTGGGGATAGGATCATGCATAGTAGTGTCGGAATATGTAAATTTTTAGCAAAAAGTAATATTGTGTTGTCATATAGGAAACATGCCACCTCGAAGCAGGCGAGTTAGGCAAGCAGCAGCCAGAACTCCTGAAGCTACCGGGGGCCGTGGAGATATGTCTGAGGGTGAATCTTGTCATCCTCAAGTTGGGGTCAATGTTGAGGAACAGATATTTACTAGAATTGCTGAAAGATTGGCTGCAAGCATTGGATCAGTGGAATCAGATTCGGAAAAGAAATGCACTATAGAAAGATTGAAGGCTTTAGGTGCCACTACTTTGAAGGCATTGTTGATCCTATAGAAGCAGAGGCATGATTGAATCTACTTGAGAAATGCTATCGTGTGATGAGATGCCCTGATGACAGAAAGGTGGAATTGGCAGTGTTTTTGCTCCAAAAAGGGGCAGAAGATTGGTGGAGAATTGTTGAGAGCAAGAAAGAGGATATAGGAGAAATAGGTTGGAATGAGTTTAAGAAGGCATTCCAAGAGAAATATTGTCCAAGATCATTCCGAGATGCCAAACGGAATGAGTTTCTGAGGTTAGTACAGGGATCGATGTCAGTGGCAAAATACGAAAAGAAATATACTGAACTGTCCAAATATGCCACGGCTATTGTTGCTGATGAGGTTGACAGGTGCAAAAGATTTGAAGAAGGTTTATGGGAGGAAATACGTACCCCTGTGACTGCTAGTGCCGAATGGGTAGACTTCTCCAAATTAGTAGAGTCAGCAATGCGAGTTGAAAGAAGTTTGATGGAAAAGAGGACGGAACGCGAATCAGCCGGAGGTAGACGAACAATCCACACCTCTAGTACTACTTAGGGACAGTCAGGTAGGAGATTTGTACCAGGTGTATTTAGTGGAGGAAATTTCAAGACCAGATCGAGTGGACAGGGTACTTCCAAGGGAGGTACTGGAGGGGGTACACGGAAGCAATGTAAGACCCTAACTCAGAATTCTTAAGATGACTAGTAGGAGAAGAAGTAAGAAGAGAAGTAAGACTAGTTGAACGCCTAAATTTTAGGAAAACAATGGATATTCCACTAAGAGTGGGAATGAAGGATTGAAAGCATAGTCTGAAGATTAGTTAAAATTTAGATGTATTTTTGAGCATAGTCCAGTTAATGCATAGATGGTGAAGCGTTAAAGTATGGTACTTTAATTGGAAGGAATTTGATATTGAATTTTGAAAAGGGAAACAAGAATTTGGAAAAAGAGGAAACGCATGGCTCACACTTAGTCTTGGAAATTAATAAGTTATGGGATTAGCTTGGGAGGATGTTAAGTTAGAAAGAAAAGAGAAGCCGAGGAACCTTAAGGCGTGAGCAGCATGCGTTGAAGGATTATTATGCGCTAGTAAGGATTTTGGTGTTAATAAAGAAGTCTATGCTCAATGACCAAGACATTTAGTGTTTAAGGTGACTATGATCGAATGGTTGCTCGGTGTTGAGGGGTGGCTACCAGCTATGCGTTGAGGAGCCCAACTCCATGGTAAATGGAAACAACGCATAGGTTATAACTCAAGAGTTCAAAGGGTAGGAAGTTGGACGCATGTTATGATGCGGTAAGGTACAAACGCATAGTAGTATGCGTTTGGGACATTAACACCTAGTAATATACGGTGAAGAAACGATTTCAAAGGTATTATGGTGGAAGGTAAAAGAAGTAAGTAATGAAGCTAAAATCTTAAAGGAAAATCCAGTGGACGCATAAGGACAGTACGATTGAATGGATAGTTTGTATATTAGAATATGTTGGGCGTATGAGATAAGCTCATAAAGGCTATGTGGCTTCATATAAACTTGACACCTTATAAGCGGGAGGTGTTAGAAGTATGTTAAGTATTTCTAGCAAGGTGACGCTTGATAAATGCATGATTGGTTAAGCATGCAGCTTGACATGTGGCATGGAATGGCAAAAAGGGAGGAAAAGTAGTATGACCAGTCCTTTACTCCAAAGCTATAAAGAGGACTTTGAGAGAAAATGAGTGACTGATGATGCTGAAGTAAGAATTCTTGAGAGAAAGGAGGAATCCTGGTGTCCGTAGTAGAAGTCTGCGGCCAAGGAAGAAGATATTCTAGCAACTTAGCTATATTTTGTGTTAAGGAAGTTGTCTTGCGTCTAAAAGAGTCAGCCTTACGTTTAAATTTCAAGGTGAACGATGCGTCCATGTTAGACCTTGTGCGGTCGATGCATCCAAAAAGAGAAGTAAGGAAGAATTGGGATACACCTCGTGTTAGCTACCAACCTTGCGTCCAAGGGCAGGGTTGTGACCAACCGAGCTGCCAGAAGAATATAACGCCTTGCGTTCCAGGGTTAAAACATTGCGTCCAAGAAGCTCGGAAAAGAGGAAATAGCGGAAAAAAGGAGAAACTATCCTTAAAGTCTTTTGTGAGTGACCCCTTTCTTTGTTGAAAATGTTTATTTTGAAATACTATTCTGATTTCATAATGAGCTATGAAATGATTATTTGAAAAGCATGGTGCTTGAATATATTTAGTTCACAAGGCATGTCTTATTGTTTTCTATAAGTTTTTTTGAAAAAGCATGTTATGAATTATACTTTGCCGAGGAATATCTTATTTCTTCATGAAAGATTTCATATGAACTAGTTATGTAAAATGTTGCTTTCTAAAATGTTTTAGAGGAGGCTCAATGCTGAAGGACATGAGAAGGCATGTGAGTTTCCCCGGGACTCAGTACTGAGGGACATGAGAAGTTACATGGGCAACCCGCCATATTCCTATGTGCACATAGAGGTTGATATTGCTGGTGCATCGAGTATTGCTCCGCATCGAGGCAAGAATGATTTCGACGTTGGGTGTGTTGAGTTTTGCTCCACCCCAACTAAGGATGTTTTCGACGTTGAGAGCGTTGAGTCTTGCTCCGCCTCAACTAAGGAAAATTGTTGAAAACAAACTGATTTTATGTACAATTGCTCTGGAATGTATTTATGTGATTTGGTTAAAGTTGAAAGTATGATTTTATAGAAATGATGATTTGATTTAAGTATTTTATGATATAATGATGATAACATGCCTGCTTTTGAACTAAAGATAGTTTTTACAATACCATGTCACTCACTGGGCGTTTAGCTCATCTTTTATATGTTTTCTATTTTCCAGGTAGCATGACGATTCCCGTTTCCGATCGAAGTTGAGGTTTGTCAAGGGTTAATGGTATCACCGTCCCTTAAAGTATGGTTTAACTAACATAAGGGAGGTTCGACAGTGGAAGTCGATGTTAGGGTCGATGACTGCTGTCCTTGCGCTTCATCTCGGGCTACAGGAGGGTAGTTCGGGAAGGGGTGTGACAAGCAAGAACCAAGGAGTTCTACTGGTTGATAAGCACTTGAAAAGTGCTTTCTATTCTCTCAAATTAAGGGAGTTTATATTAGATTTCACTTGTTTGCTAGTGGTTTTCAGGTTAAAATAAGGAAAATTAGAAGAAAAGACTAAAAGATCAAAACCGAGCAAGAATACCGCGAAAAAGAGCTGAAAAACCCAAAATGGCAGAAATTGGGGCAGCGCCGCGGCGCTAAAACCCGAGAGCTAGCTTTTCTGATCGCAGCCCTAGCGCCGCGGCGCTCTCCAACAGCGTCGCGGCGCTGTCCCAGAATTTTCAATAGCCCGGCGGCGCTATAGACCAGCGTCGCGGCGGCAGTTTTCCTTAAATGAAAAATTGTTATTTTTGGTAAATTTTTGGGCGGCCAAACTCTATAAATTTGGGGGTTTCCAGCAGCCCTAGGAGGAAAAATAAAATCAAGGAAGTGCAGACCTAAAGAGGCATAAAAAGGAGAGAATTGAGTAAGAGTTCAAAGAGTGAGTTAATTGCAAGGAAGAGGAAAAGAGTTCGAGATAGTCGTGGTGCCCTTCGAATTCCGACGTGAGAGCCAAGGAGATCGTGACGGTGCTACCTCAATCAAGAGCCTCTTTTCAGTAGAGTTTCCCTTTCTTTAGACTCTTTCTTTGTTTATTTTGCTCAAACATGTTGCTTCAAGCTATGAGTGGCTAAACTCTTTAGTTTTAGGGTTTTGATGATTTGTTTATGAAATTATGTTGATCTTGTAGACTTTCATGGTTTTGTTGGAATGATTATGCTTTTCATTGTTATTGTGTTTAATTCTTGTAGATTGGCCATCTTCACATGTTAGGTTAGATGTATGATTGAGAGATTGTATGTTTAACTTGATCCATAACAATGAATTGTTGTTAATTTATCACGAGAGTAGTTAGGTTGACAATAAAAGTTGTTAAAGACTATTTTTAATGCCATGTAATTTTGTATTGGTTTTAAGAGATTAATAATCAATCGAGTTGCATGAGAAATGGTTGTTTTTGAGAGAAAATAACTTGGAATTAAGTTTCTAGACTTAGGCATATGAATGACAATAAAATCCATGAAATCTATAATATTGCATGATGAAATAAACAAGGATTCATTACCTTAGAACTCTCTTTGACTCTTGTGTTTCTCACTTTAATACTTTCCTTATTTGATTTATATTTTCCATAACTCATAATTTTCAAATTCAATCCTCAAATAAAATTGATTCAACTCTAGAATAGCTAAGTAACTTAAACCTTCACAATTGGATCTCCATTGGAACGATATTCGGACTTAACCGTCTTATATTATAACTTGACCCGTACACTTGCGGTTAACACTCAAAGTGCACACCACTGGTCCAGCTCAATTAGTGGAAGGTTTTCGAAGTGGACAACCTGGAGAGTCCACAGCTAGTTCCACGAGGAAATCGTTATATCCCATCTCCGGGAAGTATCATTGGGGACAGTGTAAGGGCAACGTATGTTATCATTGTGGACAAGCGGGTCACTATAAACGAGAATGTCCTCAGTTGATGCAAGAATTTAAAGCTGAACAGAGAACTGGTTCTTTTACAGCTAGTCAACCACAACGACCTGCATGAATTGCTGATGAGGGAACTAGTGGATCAAAATAGAAGGGAGCTACAGGGCGACCAAGACAGCAAGGAAAGGTCTTTGCTATGACTCAGCAAGAGGCTGATGATGCTCCTAATGTGGTTACTGGTACACTTTCTATATGTTATACTTCTGCTCATGTTTTAATAGACCTTGGTGCTACCCATTCTTTTATTGCTAGAATGTTTGCTATGAATATAAATAGTACATTAGAATCTTTGCCTGAGGAACTGTTTGTTTATACCCCTGTTGGTGATGTCCTTGTGGCTAGTAAGGTGTATAAAGATTGTGTATTGAAATTGATGGTGTGACTATGGTAGCCATTGTGGATTGTTTCCAGAAGGAAGTCGTGTTTAAAGGGTTTGAAGGAAATGAAGTTACTTTCAAGGGGGACAAGAAATTCCTTCCTACTTCTGTGATATCTGCAGTTAAAGCTAGGAAGTTGTTAAGCAAGGGTTGTTCAGCATACCTTGGTTACATGGTTGATATATAGGCCGGTAAGTTAAGACAAGAGGATATTCCTGTGGTAAATGAATTTCTTGATGTGTTCCCTGAGGAGCTGTCAGGGTTACCACCTGATAGAGAGGTGGAGTTTATTATTGACCTAGTTCTTGGAACAACGCCCATTTTGCAGGCACCATACCGTATGGGACCATCAGAACTGAAGAAGTTGAAGATTCAGTTACAGGAGCTAATAGATAAAGGGTATATTAGACCGAGTGTGTCTCCGTGTGGTGCACTGATGTTATTCGTGAAGAAAAAGGACGGTACTATGAGACTGTGCATTGATTATCGTCCGTTAAATAAGGTCACTATACACAACAAATATCCCTTGCATCGTATTGATGATTTGTTAGATCAGCTTAGAGGGGCATTAGTGTTCTCAAAGATAGACCTAAGATCAGGATATCATCAATTAAAGGTTAGAGAGACAGATGTACCGAAGACAGCTTTTAGAATGAGGTATGGACATTATGAATTCCTCGTGATGCCTTTTGGTCTTACAAATGCCCCAACAATGTTTATGGACTTGATGAATAAGATTTTCCATCCTTACTTGGATCAGTTTGTGATTGTATTTATTGATGATATTCTAGTGTATTCTAGAAGCAAGGAAGAACATGCAGAACATCTTAGAATTGTATTACAGACTTTGAGAGAAAAGAGATTGTATGCAAAATTCAGCAAATGCGAGTTTTGGCTGGAACGGGTAATGTTTTTGGGTCATATTGTTACTGCTGCAGGAGTTAGAGTAGATCCTCAAAAGACCGAGGCAATTACCAGATGGGAACAGGCAAGGACAGTAACGAGGTTCGTAGTTTTCTAGGACTCGCAGGTTATTATCGGCGTTTTGTACAAGGTTTTTCCAAGATAGCATTACCATTGACTCGTTTGACTAAGAAGGGGACTAAATTTGAATGGAATGAAGAATGTGAACAAAGTTTCCAAGAGTTAAAGAAAAGACTAGGGACAGCACCTATTTTAGCACTTCCAGAGACAGGGAAGGAGTTTGAGGTGTATTGTGACGCCTCTAGTCAGGGGTTAGGTTGTGTATTGATGCAAGAAGGTAAAGTTTTAGCTTATGCCTCTAGGCAGTTGAGGCCACATGAAGTTAATTACCCTACCCATGACTTGGAACTAGCAGCGGTGGTGTTGGCATTAAAGATATGGTGGCATTATTTGTTTGGAGAGAAGTGTCATATCTATACGGATCACAAAAGTTTGAAATACATCTTTGATCAGAAAGAACTCAACATGAGACAAAGGAGATGGTTGGAGTTGATCAAGGATTATGATTGTACTATAAACTATCATCCAGGGAAAGCAAATGTTGTAGCTAACGCGTTGAGTAGGAAGTTGAGACAAGCTAAGACTTCATTGAATATTATTAGTGCGGAATTGACAAAAGAGTTAAAGAGCTCAAATGCATCCTTATTGGTAGATAAGTTGGGAGGTTTGCTTGCAGACTTCCAGGTGAGACGCACCTTGATGGGTGAGATTGTTAATAAACAGATGGAAGACCCTGTACTAAAAAAATAGTGGAAGAGGTGAAACTCAAGCAAAGAACAGATTTTGATATAAAAAACGATGGAGCTTTAATGAAACAAGGAAGATTGTGTGTTCCAAATGACTTGACATTGAAAAATGCTATTCTAGAGGAAGCTCATAGTTCTGCATATGCGATGCATCCAGGTAGTACGAAGATGTACAGGACTTTGAGAGAATACTATTGGTGGCCAGGAATGAAACGGGAAATTGCAGAATGTGTGGCAAGATGTTTGATTTGTCAGCAGGTTAAGCCAAAAAGACAAAGACCTGGTGGACTTTTAAAACCACTTCCTGTACCTGAGTGGAAATAGGAGCATATCACTATGGACTTCTTATTTGGTCTTCCTAAAACTCCAAATGGTTATGATGGAATATGGGTGATAGTTTATAAATTTACTAAAACTGCACGATTCTTGCCAGTTAAAGTGACTTTTACTTTAGATAAACTGGCTAAATTGTATGTTGACAGGATAGTAAGTCAATATGGAGCTCCTGTGTCTATTATTTCTGATAGAGATCCGAGGTTTACATCTAAGTTCTGGCCGAGTGTATAGCAAGCATTGGGAACTAAACTTAAGTTTAGTACAACTTTTCATCCTCAAACTGATGGATAATCAGAAAGAACGATTCAGACTCTAGAGAATATGTTGCGTGCTTGTGTACTGCAATTTAAAGGAAGCTGGGATACTCATCTGTCTTTGATGGAGTTTGCGTATAATAATAATTACCATGCTAGTATTGGAATGGCACCCTATGAGGCATTGTATGGCAGATGTTGCAGAACTTCTATATGTTGGGGTGAAGTAGGAGAAAGGAAGTTAATGGGACCATAGTTAGTCCAAACTACGTCAAAAAACGTAAAATTCATAAGAGAAAGGTTGAAGACTGCACAGGATCGGTAGAAAAGCTACGCTGATAAAAGGCGTCGAGATTTAGAATTTGAAGTTGCTGATAAAGTCTTCTTGAAGTTATCTCCCTGGAAAGGAATTTTGAGATTCGGAAAGAAGGGAAAGTTGAGTTCAGATATATTGGACCTTATGAGATTCTGGAACGCATAGGACCGTCGGCTTATCGGTTGGCGTTACCAATGGAGTTGTCTAAAATACATGATGTATTTCATGTTTCTTTATTGAGGAAGTATATTCCTAATTCCACACATGTTTTGGAGGCTCAACCTATTCAATTAAAAGAAGACTTGTCTTATGAAGAAGAGCCTGTACAAGTCCTTGATCGAAAAGAGCAAGTGTTGAGATAAAAAACTATACCACTTGTTAAGGTTTTGTGGAGAAATCACACAGTGGAAGAGGCAACATGGGAAAGTGAAGATCGAATGAAGATCAAATATCCTCATCTCTTTTACGGAATGATTTAACCTGACTTTCGAGGACGAAATTCTCAAAAAGGGGGTAATGAATTGTAAGCACCTAATTTGTAAGCACGTTCAAAAGCTTAAAGCGAATTAATGTTAATAATCTCATTTTGTAAATTAAAAAAAAAAAAGAAAAAAAAGGAAGAGGAAAACAAAGGGGAAAGAAGACAAAAAAAAAAAAAAGGAAATTAAAAGAAAAAAAAAGAAGAGAAGATAAGGAAGGGGAGAAGTCGGTTATTAACTTTTATTGAAGGGGAAAACTTTGTCGACTTATTTCTCTTCATTTCCAAACTCATTTCTATACTATCTTTTAGCTGCACGTCATGGAGAGGTTGAAGAAGAGTACTAGGGCAAATTCATGCAAGGTCTTGGACGGTTTCATGGTAAAACTGAAGCTGAAACAGAAGCTGAAACAGAAGCTTCATCTGCTATCGCACAGTTTGAATCAGGTTTGGTGTTTGGTGAATATCGAGCTGAAGAGATCGAATTTTGGGCTGAAATTTTAAGGTTAGTAAGTTAACTCAATTTTGAACAACTTTTATGAAGGATGCCTGAGTTGAAATGGAATAGAAACATGTAAACTGTTAGCTGGAAGTTATTGATACAAAATTTCTGTGTAATCTAGAGTAGCGCGGAGAAATCTTGCAATATCTGAAGAACAAGAACGAGTTAAGCCACGAAAATTTGAGGTAAGCTAGAAAACATGTTTCTCTACAAGTTTGTGGAAGGAAAGAAGTTCTAAATCTGGCTGGAAATATGACTTTGAACTGACAGAAGTGAGAACAAAAAGAAAAGGAGGAAACTCTACTATCGGGTGTCATTAGGAAGCTGGTATCGCTGAGAAATTGGAGCGTGAGTAGCGAGACAAATCTCGCTGGTAGTGCAGAGGAGGTTTTTGTCTCACAAATCTCACTGACTCTCGCTCGGTGTCACTCCTCAGGTAATCTCGCAATTCGCTTATTCTGGTGTCGCTAGTGCCGTGTACTTGTTGTGTAATTTCGCTAGTAATCTCGCTAGTAAGGTGAAATCTCATTGGTAATCTAGCTAGTGACATAGAATCTCGCTTATTATGTTTATTTTAGAAAAAAAGGGAGTCTCAGTGATGAATCATGATTAGAGTTTAAGTATGCACATTTAACGATCATGTAAAGGAAGTTTAAGGAAAGCGTAACCTGAGGAATGTGTATTTACAGGCGAAGAAGAGCTCGGAAAGGCATATAATCCGCTCAGGGCCTAAGGATAAGTTGTGAGTGACACTTTTCTTTCTTTGGAAACGAAATTTATTGAAAATGTTTAGTTTGGTTTTCTTATGAGATATGGTTTTGAGATGAACTGTTTTCTTGAAAAGTATGATATTTGATGATATTGTTCACAAGGCATGTTTTATCCGTTTTCTATAAGATGTTGAATGACATATTGTGAAATGTTGTTTATCGTGAAATATTTGATTTTTCATGAAAGACTTTCATGTGAACTATTTACGTAAAATACCGGTTTCTAAACTGTTTTAAAGGAGGCTCAATGCTGAAGGACATGAGAAGGCATGTGAGTTTCCCCGGGACCCAATACTAAAGGACTCGTAGAAGGTACTTGGGCAACCCGCCATATTCTTATGTGCACATAGAGGTTGTGACGTTGGGTGTGTTGAGTCTTGCTCCACCACAACTAAAGTTGTTATCGACGTTGAGTGCGTTGAGTCTTACTCCGCCTCAACTAAGGATGTTTTCGACGTCGAATGCGTTGAGTCTTGCTCCACCCTGACTAAGGGAAAGCATTGAGAACGAACTGATTTCGTGTTCGATCATTTTGGCATGAACATATGTGATTTGGTTACGATGTTGAAAATTATGATTTTACAAAAATGACTATTGAATTACGTTTACGTGTATGGTGTTATAATGATTGTAACATTCCTGTTTTCGAACAAAAGATGGTTTTACAAAATTAGTCACTCACGGGGCTTTTAGCTCACGCTTTCCATGTTTTCTTTTCCTCCCAGGTAGCGAGGACGTTCCCGATGCTTAGCCTACTCCAGCTCGCAAGCTTCGAGAGATCAGGGGAAAAAAAAGACACATTTGAGTCATTGTACGTGTATATAACCTTGTATAGGTGGCATGTAGACCTAATTACATAATAGTTGGGATGTGAGACGGGTTATTGTGCAAATATGTTGTAAATATGTTGAAAGTTTAATTGTAATAATACAGGTCTTTATGGTTCTGGATTTGTAAGCGAATATGTATGTTATAGTCTTACAGGTTATTAAGGTACAATTAGGCAGTGAATGTCACAAAAAGCGTGATGCTTGCTGTCTTCACATCTCTTCTCGGGTTGGACACACCCCCTCTCTGATTACCTACATAACCTGAAAGGAGATGTGAAGACAATATTCATCACCCCTCTTGTGACGCATATTGCCCCATCTTACACAACTTCCTGCACAAACATTTCCATACATATACATTCATAGAATTCAGCAGTATTAACGCATGGTCATAACATAATAGTCCATTCCTATACACAGTACACTTTTATAATATATTCTCTCATAACCCACTTATAAACAACTAAATCTGCATGCCACCAGTGCTAAGTTATTTACACGTACAACAACGAGAAAATAAACTGTCTTTGGAAACTTGAAGCTTAAGCAGGGCGAGTTGGAGTAGGCAATGCACCAGGAACGTCCTCGCTACCTGGGAGGAAAAGAAAACATGGAAAGCGTGAGCTAAAAGCCCCGTGAGTGACTAATTTTGTAAAACTATCTTTTGTTCGAAAACAGACATGTTAAAATCATAATAATGCCATAAACGTAATCGTGATTCAAATAATCATTTCTGTAAAATCATAATTTCAACAACGTAAACAAATCACATATGTTCATGCCAAAGTGATCGTATACGAAAAAAAAAGTTCATTCTCAAAACTTTCTCTTAGTCAGGGCGGAGCAAGACTCAACGCACCCGACGTTGAAAACAAGTAAGGCTCGATGTGGAGCGAAACTCAACGCACCAGCATATAACCTCTATGTGCACATAGGAATATGGCGGGTTGCCCAAGTACCTTTTACGAGTCCTTCAGTACTGGGTCCTGGGGAAACTCACATTCCTTCTCATGTCCTTCAGCATTGAGCCTCCTCTAAAACATTTTAGAAACCAGCATTATACGTAAATAGTTTACATGAAAATCTTTCATAAAAGTTCGATATATCACGATAAACAACATTTCAAGGTATGTCATTCAACATCTTATAGAAAACGGATAAAACATGTCTTGTGAACAATATCATCAAACATTATGCTTTTCAAGAAAACAGTTCATCTCAAAGCCATAACTTATAAGAAAAACCAAACTAAACATTTTCAACAATTTCGTTTTCAAAGAAAGAAAAGTGTCACTCACAACTTGTCCTTAGGCCTGGATTATACGCCTTTCCGAGCTCTTCTTGGCCTGTAAATACACATTCCTCACGTTACATTTTCCTTAAACTTCCTTTACATGATCATTAAACGTGTATACTTAGACTCTAATCATGATTCCCCATCGAGACTCCCTTTCTTTCCTAAAATACACATAATAAGTGAGATTCTATGTCACTAGCGAGATTACCAACGAGATTTCACCTTACTAGCGAGTTTAGTAACGAAATTACACAACGGGTCACGACACTAGCCAAACCAGCATGTGCGATACCAGCGAGACAACCTGATGAGCGATACTGAGCGAGTGCCAGCGAGATTTGTGAGAGAAAATCCTCTTTTACACTACCAGCGACACCAGTGTCGCTACTCACGCTCCAATTCTCACCGTTACCTGCTTCCAAACGGCACCCTACAGCAGAGTTTTCTCCTTTTCGGTTTATTCTCACTTCTGTCCATTCAAAGTCATATTTCCAGCCAGATTTAGAATTTATTTCCTTCTACAAACATGTAGAGAAACATGTTTTCTAGCTTATCTCAAAATTTTGTGGCTTAACTCGTCCTGGTTCGTTAGATATTGCAAATTTTCTCCGTGCTACTCTAGATTGCACAGAAATTTCGTATCACTAACTTCCAGCTAAAAGTTTACATGTTTCTAATCCATTTCAACTCAAGCTTCCTTCATATAAGTCGTTCAAAATTGAGTGGACTTACTAACCTTAAAATTTCAGCCCAAAATTCAATCTCTTCAGCTCGATATTCACCAAACACCAGACCTGGTTCGAGCTTTGAGACAGCAGATGAAGCTTCTGTTTCAGCTTCAGTTTTACCATGAAATCTTCCAAAACCTTTCACGAAATTGCCCTAGAACTCTTCTTCAACCTTTCCTCGACATGCAGCTGAAAAATAACATAAAATTTCATTTGGAAATGAGTAGAATGAAGTCGGCAAGATTTTCTATCCGATGAAAGGTTAAAAATCGACTTCCCAACTTTATCCTTTCTTCTCTTTTTCTTTTTCTTCTCTTTTCTTCTTTTAAATTCCTTTTTCTTTTGTCTTCTTCCCCTTTTTGGTTTTTCCCTCTTCCTTTTTTTTTTCATTTTTTTTTTATAATATGAAATTATTAATACTAATTCGCCTAAAGCTTTTGAACGTGCATACTCTCTCAAGTAGTCTGATTATTACTACTTGTATCAGTTAGCTAGATGGACACAAACATTAAATTAATAGTACAATTGACAAGATGAAATGGATAAAAACTAAGGTTCTTATTATTTGATAATGCAACCCGTGACCCTTAAGAGATTAGTTACTCATGGATGGTAAACAACAAATGGGAAGTGATAAGAAATGAATAGCCATGAAAGATATTTAGATTGATGAATGGAATAATAGTTTCAGAGAATACAATTTCTTGTCTATAACTAAAACACAAGTAAGAAATAGATAGAAAGCATGAAATGGCTTCTCAATGTCTTGAGCTCTCTGGTGTGGAAGCATGATTTCTGCTGTGAAGTGGTTAGGCGGAGAGAAGACTCTTTTCTTTTGAGCTGCTTGTCTCCGGTTGTCGTCTGGAAAGAACTCTACTGTCACTTAGGAATTTTTCCAAGAGATTCAACAACCTTTTAGCCTTCATGTCTGCCTTTTTATAGATGTTGCGTTACAATCGTGGCAAATCTGCATGATTGGAGGCTAAATTTCTGCCTTGCGTCCATCTCGCCTAATCGCGTGATTTCCGGTTTAATTTAGATCGACCACTTTAGCCGCAGATCAAGCATATCAATCTCTCTACAATCTCTCAAGATTCTCGTCTGATTTTTTGCTGCCTTGCGTTTTAGATTGATAACGCGTCCAAAGGTAGCTTGCGTTCCTGCCTTAAAGGGTTGCCAACACATCCATAGGTTGCTTGCGTTCCTGTGTTAAAGCATGCGTTTTAGGCTCAAAAAGCTTCAAAATAATTATCTTCATCAATTCACAAGAGTTTACACATATTAAGATTTATCAATGGAATTTAACCCATACTACCGCATGATTCTCTATTTTAACTCCATTTTTCTAAGAGAAAGACAATAATAACTTGTATTTCTACAAGTTATCACATCCATAATGATTTTGCTTCATCATACCCCATCACTTGAAGAGTCATGGAGTTGTAAAGCCAGCCTACCAATAGTTGATCAGCTGCTATCCAGATATCTGGCATCAGTAGTCCTTCAGGTTCGTTGTTGGATGGAGGAAGGATGATCGACATTTCAGGTGCAGGGGTTTTCCCAGACAAATGTCCTTCGAGCTTATAGTTTTTGTGGATGGGATTCACAATACTTTGCCAGAGGAGGAAATTAGTTCTATCTAATTTTATGGTAGTTACCTGGTTTAGTAGATTCACAAAGGATGGGGTGTCGACTGGGGATAATCCGTATCTGACTTGGTAGGTGTTAAGTGCTTTGCTTATTCCTCCTTTGTTTTTAGGTTTAGCAGATTCTTTAGATGAATCGGCAGTTTCGGTGTTGATATGGGCGTTGACCATTTTTGGCTCTGATACTAAAATTAGGAAATTGAAAGAAAGTTTGTTTTATATATTTCACACTCTAAACCATACAGCACTCCCACCATATATAGCAAGGAGGGAGAGATAGAAATAAAGTAGAAGATTTAGGGAACCTAACCTCTGGATTTAAGGAGAGTTAGGTGAGGAGAATACTAAATAAAATAAATATAAATATACTCCCATACATTAACTACACTGACACACAGTAGAAGACTAATTATGTCTCAACATAGTCGAGTGAAATGCATCAAAGATGTGTGTAGTCTGTTGGACAATTATATGAATTTAAATTCAACTAAATTCATTTTGGTTTATCTCTTTCCTTTGCAGAATACATTCTCTCTCTCTGTCTCTGTATTTTCTTCTTACTAACACTAATTTCCGAATCTTGTCTTCAATGGCATTGAACTGTGCAAGGTGATTCAAAACATGCACGGAGTAAGAATGAAAGAGAAGAAGTGGAACATATATGTAACGTGGTTCGGCAGAAACAGTGCCAACATCCACCGAAGGAAATTTGAAGATTACAGATAAGTTCTTTTACAATAATTCTTTGCTCTTTTCTTTTGATCTGATTTATATTTATAGTTTACATAGATCAGTTACAAATTAGTAAGTTTGTTAAAGAAAAATGTAGAACTTGTCGTTGGAGTCATAAAACTTCATAGCCTATGATGCCCTTGGGTATTTTTCTTTTCACAAAGAGTAAGTCTTCATGTGGTTGAGATGTTTTCAGTTACCTCCTTTTCAAATTACATATAAAAAAAGTATTTGCAAATTGGTACTTTTCCTGACGGCAAATTTGTTGGGAATCAAGAAAGGGTTCAAAATTTGCATAGATTTGCTACACTTTCTTGACGCCAAATTCGTTTGTCGTCGAGAAAGGGTAATTTTGCTATAAATATTTTTCAATTCTTCTAATATACTTAAAATCAAACTTGTTTATTTATATTTTTAATATCAACAATTAAAACTTGATTAAACCTACAAATTTTAGACTTTGTTCTGGATTGTTGTAGCTTTTAAAATAATTGTTGTTGGTTTTATGATAACTTGTAGAAATACAAGTTATTGAAGTTTTTATTTGGAATAATTAGGATAACTCAGAAGAAAACACATTAATTTGAGAAGAAAACAATGTAAAAAGATCAACTCTGCATTCAAGATGTTTACAAAATCTTTTATTCTGGAAATTATGAGATTTCTATCTTTCGGACGCAGGATTTCAATCAGAAGAAGCCGAAAACGACTAAGGATAATCAAAGATGCTGCCAGACAAATAAAAATCAAGCCAACAAGTTGATCTGCGTGTTGAAGAACCTGGCATCGAGATGTATCAAGTAAAAAAGGAATTGATGAACGTATGGGGGGTGACTGTCATATCAAAATGCAAGTGGGCGACTGATTTGACAAAGTCATAATAGAGTCAATGAACCTGTGATGCAAAGAAATCTGCGCAGGAAGGCATGGAATTAAGTGCAAATGTGTGAGGCAATCATGAGAACTACCAATTCTCCTTGCACACGACCACAACAAGCCTATTAGAGATTCATCTCAAAATCTCTATGACTTTTCACTTGAGATTATGCGTCCAGTTGATATAAATGGAGGAACCTCAATCATGCAGTATGAACCTGAAGAAAGAGCCCTACATGTTGTCTAAGTTACCAACCAAAGAAGAAGAATTATGTGAAGTCAAGTGAAATCAAGGTTCATTTAATGCACAATGACTACAAGCTACTTCAAGTGGAGTTTATTTTGCTCTTGGATGGTTGCAGATTCATGGAATATGGATGGAAACCTGATAATCTCGGATTTATAGAGGCTAGTAAATGTAATTTTTAGTTTTAAGTCATCTTATGTATGTTTATGTTACAATTAGATCATGGCTGATAATGCTCATTAATTATTAGTGTTACAACATTTAAAATGCTTCATAGAATGTCCAGGGTTATATTTTGAGGTCTATATAGTGTCATGTAATTGTTCATAAAAAAGAGAATTGGAAGACACGTGGAAAATGTTGTAAAAAGAGCATTTGAGCTTTCTCTTAGCATTGTGCTATGTTTCTTTTGCAATTTTATAGTGTTTAGGTTGCATGTCCAGAATTTTTCAAGCTTGACATGAACGATCTTGCTTCTGGATTGATTTAAAGATCATGGGTCGATGGGAGCTATAAGCTTTATCCGATCCGTGGTTTTGTTGATCGTCTAAGTGATAACTTGTAGAACAAGTTTTTTTTTTTAGAATAATGGAGAGAATTTAATGTATCATGCTGCAATCTTGACTTGAAATTATTGATAAAAATCTTCTCTGCGTTTAGCACGATTGAATTGCTTAAGGTTAATTTTCTTAAGATAAAATTCATTTCAAACGCCTGATCTTTTGTAGAAAAATGCCTGAGTTGAATGCATGCATCCAACAAGTAGTCAAGCGTAAAACCTAAGATCATGGAACATATGCTTTGAGATCTCTGACACATGCAACCTCACCTTTGGAAGATATTTTGCCCTGATTGCAGCACTGCAATTGACCACCTACCGGTTAGAGGTTGGCGAAGAGTAGACACATCGTCTGTAGTGCATCAATGGTAAGGAAAATGTCAACATCCTAAAGTACAATGTAGACTCTATAAGTAGACAATGCTGTGGACAAAAAGCATGTTTTGAATATCTCTGGACTTTGCCGTTTTTTAGCAGACCCTTTCGAAGGAGACAACCAAAGATAGAGAACTCGAGAGAGCGATCTTCTCGACGACCAACCATCCCACTACTGCACGCAGTGAAGCACGCATCCATCACCGATGGGAACAAGAAATTGCTACCGCCGGCTTCATTTCCTCCTTTCTATCTTTTATTCTTCATATTGTTGTTTACTTTTGTATTTCAAGACATCGAGTATTTTTTTAACAACTTCATCATATCCATTATATTCACCTATTTTCCATGAGTTCCACTTCTCCAAATATTTCCATTTTATTTGTTAAGGCCATGGGTAACTAAATCTATTAAGGGTTGGGGCAAAGTTATCATCTTTCCAATGAACAAAAGTTAAGTTTATTTCATTTTGTTTAATGTTTTTAAACTCATTTCTCTTGTTACACCCCCTCACAAGTTACCTTCTTAACTTAGGAAAAGGTGTAAGGACAATAGACATCGACCCTCTTACGACATTTACTATCAATCTGTGCAATCCTCAAAATCAATACCAAGCAATTAATAAATAGTTTATAATTCTCAATCAAACATCAATCTCAAAACTCAAGACAAGCTAGCATACATTTACAGACTTTCACTCATCAGCTTAAAAGCAACATATAATTACAGACTTCCACTTTTTAAACCTCTATATGTACAATGTGTGCCTTATGTACAAATATTTACAATGTTCACAAACTAGTAGCAGGCCCAAACGAGTTTGTTGTGTAGGCTAAGCATCCCGGTTTCGCTCGCTACCTGGGAAACAGAAAAAAATGAAAAACATGAGCTAGGTTGCCTAGTGAGTGACAAGTTCAGAAAACTATATATACTTAGCTTTAAACGCAGCAAAATCATGCTCGATAAACAGTAATAAAATAGTAAACATTTCATCATCGGAAACTTATAAAATTTTGCATATGCCTAAAAGATTTTCCTTAGTTGAGGCGGAATGAAGCTCAACGCTACTCAACGTAAAAAACAACCTTAGTTGGGGTAGAGTAATCTCGGCACACTCAACGTCGAATAACCTTAGCTGTGTGGAGTAATCTCAACACAACAATGTCGAATATACCTTTATGTGCACATAGGAATCATAACCTGAGCTACTCGAGTACCTTCTCGAGTCCTTCAGTACCGATGTCCTATACTACAATATTAAGGCTCTCCATATGCCTTCTCCAAGTCCTTCGACATTGGGGACCATATGTCACACCCCATCCCAGATTACCTTTCTAAACTAGGAGTAGGTGCAACCTACTCACATACACGTCATCTTATATCTTGAAACACAATTCAATACCAGATCAAATGTACAAACTTTTATATTAGTGAAACATTATAAGGTAATCGTAAGTTTTACATAAGGTTTCTCAGCTCATAATTTATCATACAAGTGTATTTGTTCAGCATACAGTACAAAACTCACACTCGTTATGCCACAAGGATCATATATGATAAAATATGTACTTAGACTGAGTATTTACAACTATCCCAGATAACTAAAACCAGGTAAGCCCAGACGAGGATCTTCTGTAGGCTGCGTGTGACAACCCAACTTTTAGCAACCAATGCGTTGAAAAGTCCGAAGGAGAGGAATAAAAGACCATCACGAATGGTTGTTGTGAGCTGAAGTAGTCGCCGCGTCGATGGGAGAAGAAACGTATTTGGCTTACCATGCGTTGGTGAGGTTGTTATGCATTGAGGTCCCTATGCGTTGAGACAGTTATTTTTATGCGTCAAAGACGATAGTGTAGTTAGTTAAGAGTTAGACAAGTGAGTAGGGAAGCTCAAACCTTAGAGGAAACTCAATGAACGCATGAGGGTGCTGTATGGATTGAATGGCTGTCTATTTGAAAATATTGGACGAATAAGATAAGTTATAAAGGCCAGGTGGCTTCATATAAACTTGACACCTTAAAATAAGGATGTGTCAAAAAGGCATGTTAAGTGTTTCATGCAAGGTGACACTTGGACTAATGCATGGTTAGTCAGACATGTAGAGCAACCTGTAGCAACCAAGTGGTAAAAAGGGAAGGAAAGAACAATGGCAAGCCCTCTATAAATAGGACTCTGAGGGGGGAAGTAAGGACTGATGACTCTAGAGTAAGAAATCTTGAGAAAAAGGGGAGGAAGAAGGTATTCTTGATAAACTTAGTCATTCGATGATAAGGGAAGATGTCTTGCCTCGGGATCGGCCTTGCGTTGAGAACAACATTATGTTCAAGGTGAACACAGCGTCCACAATTGGATGACGCGTTCAAGTTAGGCTTCACGTCCAAGAGAGGTCAACACATCCGGAAAAAGAAGAGTTAGGAAGCACCTTGAGTTAATCATCGACCTTGTGTTTTAAAGGCAAGGTTGCGTCCAATCGAACTGACAGAAGAACGTCAATCTTGCGTTCCAAAGTTAGAACGCTGCATTCAACTGAGCTACCAGAGGGTGGAAGCAGCTACCTGGTGGGTTAGAAGCTGAAACCTTGCGTTTAAGAAGCTCGAGAAAACAGGGATTTGAAGGAAAAGGGAAAAATTCCTTAAGAGATTTGTGAGTGACTCTTTCCTTTCTTCGAAAATGAATTTTATTAAAAATGTTGCTACGTGATATGGCTTTGAGATGACTGTTTCTGTGAAAAGCATAATGTTTGAATATATTGTTCAAAAGGCATGTTTTATTGGATTGCTTTATGATAACGAAAGGCATGTTGCAAAATATTGTTTATCAAGGAACATCCTGTTTTCTGCAAAAGATTTAGATAAACTATTTATGTAAATTGATAGATAAAAATGTTTTAGAGGAGGCTCAATGCTAATAAGGCATGTGAGTTCCCCGGGACCCAGTACTTGGGCAACCCGCCTATAAAATGTTTTAGAGGAGGCTCAATGCTAATAAGGCATGTGAGTTTCCCCGGGACCTAGTACTCAAGGACATGAGAAGGTACTTGGGCAACCCGCCATATTCCTATGTGCACATGGAGGTTATATGCTGGTGCGTTAGTCTTGCTCCGTATCGAGCCTTGTTCGTTTTCGACATTGGAGTGTTGAGTTTTGCTCCACTTCAACTAAGGGAAAAATATTGCAACTAAACTGTTTTCTTATGATCTGCTGAAAATCATGTACGAGTTGATAACGATTTTATATGTTTTAGAACAGATTCACCAGATTGGCAAGGTTTTGCGAAAGAACTGTTTTAGTTGAACTCTCATGTTAAATCCTTGTTTTATATGTATTGTCTTGGCAAGCCTCTGTTCGAACTAAAGATAGTTTTTACAAAATCAGTCACTCACCGAGCTTTTAGCTCACGCTTTCCTATTTTATTTTATTTTCCAGGTAGCAAGCGAATTCGGGATGCTTTGCCTACACAGAAACCTCATCTGGGCTGTTTTTGGCGAAAACGGTTGGACAGTGAACCTTATAGAGGAGTCAAGGTTACTGTCTTCACATCTCTTCTCAGGTTAAAGGAGGAAAATCCGGGAAGGGGTGTGACATTTAATCTAAATCCGAGCAAAAATGTGTTAATCTCTAGGAAGAAGTAAGCGGAGTTGAACTGTTAAGTACATCAAGGCAGCCGAAGTTATTTGGGAATAATTATCAAATGAAGATGAGTCATGGTCTGAAAATTTGAGGTAAGCTAGGAACCTCACTACTCTACAAGATTGTAGAAGAAGAGAAGTTCTGATTTTGGTTGTAATATTATTTTTAGCAGGATAAAGGAAGAGTTTGAGGGGAAGGAAGGAAAACTGTGATATCAAGTGTCGTTAGACAATGGTATTGCTAAGGAGCGGGAAAGTGAGCAGCGGAACGGGTGTCGCTGATAAATGCAAAGGAGCTCTGCGTCTCACAACTCTCGCTGAAGTCTCGCTAGGTATCGCTCCTTAAGATGATATCGCTAGTCTAATTCACTCCAGTTTTGCTAGTGTAATACCCAGTAATGAGAATTTCACTGGTAGTCTCGCTAGTAACTTAGAGTATCGCTAGTTATTGATATGCATATCTAATGATTTTGAAAAAGGAGTCCAAAGGAAACCTAATATGAGAAATGTGTTTTACAGGCCAAGA
The DNA here is from genome assembly GCA_031780015.1 of Citrullus colocynthis. NCBI lineage: Eukaryota > Viridiplantae > Streptophyta > Magnoliopsida > Cucurbitales > Cucurbitaceae > Citrullus > Citrullus colocynthis. The sequence continues at coordinate 260,459 of QLSR01000126.1, read as the reverse complement.
AGAGCTCGGAAAAGCATACAATTCGCTCGGGGTTTAAGACAAACCGTGAGTGGCTCTCTAATTTGTCCAAGGATCATCGTTAATAATGTGCAAGTGAAAACAAGTATATTATGTGAATTCCTGTATGTGTGTTATCTAAATGCAAACCACAGCCGAAGGACCCTGTGTGAAGGCCTATGGAGATATGATATAAGATACACAGTGCCAAGGGACCATGAGTGAAGGCACTAGTGAAATTGATTGAGATAGTTTCCAAAGCCGAAGGAACTTTTGAGAAGGCATATGAAAATCAGTACATGAAGGCTCAGTGCTGAAGGACCATGAGTGAAGGCACTTAAGCAGTGAATTTATGATGAGACTCGGTGTTGAGGAACATTATGAGAAGGCACTTGAGTGTTGAAACGCCGAAGGACGAAATGTGAAGGCAAATGTATATATGAATATATGAATATTAGGAACAGAATACCTGATATGAGGTTAATTGCGTTGAGCTTTGCTCCCCTGTTTCTTAGAAAGATATCTATGCTATCTTGTTGAATGGCATGAGTGATCCAACAATCTGAACTAACAAGATATATAGTAGTGTTATAATCACCATTAACTCAAGGATTAGATTGTAATTGATATTTTAGTCACTCACTGGGCTTTAAGCTCACGCCTTTTTGTTTATTGTTGTTCGTGTCCGGGACGCCTAGCCTACAGAAGATCCTCGTCTGGGCTTACTTGGTTTTAGTTCTCTGGGATAGTTGTAAATACTCATTCTAAGTAAATATTTTGTCATATATGATTTTTGTGGCATAACGAGCATACTGTATGCTGAACAAATACACTTGTATGATAAATTATGAGCTGAGAAACCTTATGTAAAACTTATGATTACCTTATAATGTTTCATTAGTATAAACGTTTGTACATTTGATCTGGTATTGAATTGTGTTTCAAGATATAAGATGACGTGTATGTGTATAGGTTGCACCTACTCCTAGGTTAGGAAGGTAATTTGGGAGGGGGTGTGATAACATGCCTGTTTTCGAACAAAAGATGGTTTTACAAAATTAGTCACACACGGGGCTTTTAGCTTACGCTTTCCATGTTTTCTTTTCCTCCCAGGTAGTGAGGGCGCTCCTGGTGCTTAGCCTACTCCAGCTCGCCTTACCTAAGCTTCGAGATATCAAGAAATAAACACATTTTAGTCGTTGTACGTGTATATAACCTTGTATAGGTGGCATGTAGATCTAATTACATAATAGTTGGGATGTGAGACAAGTTATTGTACAAATATGTTGTGGATATGGTTGAAGTTTAATTGTAATAATATAGGTCTTTATGGTTCTGGATTTATAAGCGAATATGTATGTTATAGTCTCATAGGTTATCCAGGTACAATTAGGCAGTGAATATCACAAAAGGGGTGATGTTTACTGTCTTCACATCTCCTCTCGGGTTGGGTAGGGTAACCTGGGAGGGGGTGTGGTAGAGTTTGAATTTGAAAATTTGAGGTTAGTAAGTTAACTCAGTTTCTAACAACTCTTGTGAAGGATGGTTGAGCTGAATATGAATCAAAACATGTTTAATTGTAGGTAGAAATGACTCATAGGGATTTCCCGAGAAATTCAAAGGAATTAATAAATAGTAAGTTGGGAATATCTGTTGAATGAAGAGGAATTAAGTTCTGACATTTTGAGGTAAGTTAGAAAACGTATTTCTCTACAAGTTTGTAGAAGGAAGGAAATTCTAATTTGGGCTAGAAATGCAACTTAATGGTTAGAAGCATGGGAAGTAGTGAAGACAATAACAGAAGGAGGCGAGTCTCGCTGGAGGATTGAACGACACTGGGAACGTGAAGGAGGGAGAGCGAGACAAGTCTCACTGGTCTCGTTGGTCGATTTTGTCTCACACATCTCACTGGTCTCACTCGTCCAAAGTCTCGCTGGTACAGTTGGTTTTTGCTTGATTTTGCTGGTTTAGTCTCACTAATGGCTTGAATCTCGTTCATTAGTGAACTTTTTAATGAAATATAGCCTCGATGGAGCATTTTTTCATGGAATATAGTCTCGGTGATGGTTTTCTTTATGTAGTAGGATCTCGATGGTGTAATATGAATGTCTAAGGCTTGTTTCCTATGTAAAAAGGAATTTTAAGGAAATCTAACAAAGGAAAACGTATTATTTTAGGCTGAAAGGAGCTAGGAAAGGCGTATAACCCACTAAGGGCCCGGGACAAGTAGTGAGTGACAATTTTATTTAAAATGAGTTTACTTTAAACAAAGTTTTCATATATGATTATGTTTGGAAACATGTTTATATGTTTATGCTTTTCACAGGTTTTAATGTGCTTTGAGGATTATTTGCTTGAAAGAAAGTATGTGTTTTCATGTACGTGCATATTATGTGTCCTACATTGGAAATCATTTGAAGCATGCTAGTTGTTAAATGAGTTTTACAAAAGACATGCTATTTATTAACCTATGATTTTATGGAAAGCATTCATGATTGTTAATGAGCTTGTGAAGATTTGAAATGTTATAAACTCGTGAATTTTTATTATGTTATTTTCAAAGCATGTTGTTTTTGAAAAAGCTCCCAATGCTGAAGGACTCGAAGAAGGCATGTGGGTAACCTGAGTATACTCCCCTTCTTCCTTCGATCTACAAGAGAAAAACAACCTGGTCCACTTCGGTACTACGTACTTATGTAAAATACTTACAAATGAAAGTAGGGTTTACACCAAGGTTCTCGATTCAGCGTTCTTTATCGCCGATGTAATGCTTCAAACGTTGACCATTTACTTTGAAGATTGTCTCATCTTCGCTTTGCAATTCCATGGCTCCATGTGGGGATACCTTCACAATGACAAATGGTCCCGACCGTCGTGTCCTAAGTTTACCTAGAACCAAACGTAAACATGAGTTGAAAAGTAAGACTCTTTATCTAGGAAGAAAAGTTTGTGGGGTGATTTCTTGTCATGCCATCTAGCAGTGCGCTCCTTGTAGAGTTTGGCATTCTTAAGCTTGAGTGCGGAACTCCTCCATCTCATTGAGTTCCAAGAGGCGTTTCTCACCGGCCTTCTCAAAATCCATGTACAGCTTCTTGATGGCCCAATAAGCTATATGCTTGAGCTCTACCGATAAGTTACAAGCTTTTCCAAACACCAACCTGTACGGTGAAGTACCTATTGGGGTTTTGAAAGTTGTACAGTAGGCCCACAGTGCATCATCGAGCTTAAGGGCCCAATCTTTCCTATTGGTCTTGACGATCTTTCCCAAAACCTGTTTGATTTTCCTATTAGATAATTGAGCAAAACCATTAGTTCGAGGATGATAAGCTGTAGCAATTTTATGATTGACATTATATTTTTTGCATCATGGATTCAAATAATTTATTGTAGAAGTGAGAACTCTCATCACTAATAATAGCTCTAGGTGTACCAAAACGTGTGAAGATGTTTTTATGCAAGAATTTTAAAACAGTGGAAGCATCATTGGTCCTAGTAGCTATGGCTTCTACCCATTTAGATACATAATCTACTACAACAAGAATATATAGGTAGCCATCAGAAGACATAGGAAAAGGCCCCATAAAGTCAATACCCCAAACATCAAAGAGCTCCACTAATAACTTGTAGAAATACAAGTTATTATGTCTTTCACCTAGAAAAATAAAGCTTAAATAGAGAATCATGCGGTAATTAGTGTTAAATTCTATTGATAAATCTTCCTATGCGTTCTACTCTTGTAAATTTATGAAGATAATTGTTTTATAAGTTTTTGAATCTAAAACGCATGTTTTAACGCAAGAACGCGAGCAACTTGTAGATGCGTTGGCAACCTCTTAATGCAAGAGTATGCGTTGGCAACCTGTGGACGCGTTGACAACCCTTCAACGCAGGTTGATGCGTTAGCAACCCATAGATGAGTTTGACATACTTGAATGCAGGAACGCAAAGTTATCTGTGGACGCATATCAAGAAGGCAGCAGAGCATCAATTGGTTTTTTCTTGATCCTCGGGAGTAATGACAATTTGATTATAGCCTGAATGCCCATCAAGGAAGCAATAATGAGAATAACCCGCAAGTCTATCAAGCATTTGATCTACGAAAGGAAGATGAAAATGATCTTTTCTAGTAGCCTTGTTTTTCCTATAATCAATGCATACCCGCCATCCTTTCACAATTCTAGTGGCTATCATCTCATCTTTTTCATGCTTAACTACAGTACCACCTTTCTTAGGTACTACTCGAACAAGACTTACCCATGAACTGTTAGATATGGCATAAATGATTCCTGCATTCAAAAGCTTAAGCACTTCTTTCTTAACTACCTCCTTCATAGTGAGGTTAAGTCTCCTTTGGTGCTCTACTGATGAGTTAAAGGTATATTCCAACAAAATTCTGTGCATACAGACCGACGAACTAATACCTTTAAGATCTTCAATAGACCAACCAATGGCGGACTTATGATCTCTTAACACTCTTAACAATTTCTCTTCTTCCACAAAATTTAAATGAGAGGATATGATAATAGGAAAAGAAGACAAATCATCTAAGAATGCATATTTCAAGTGAGGAGGCAACACATTTAATTCAAGAACCGGTTTCTCAACATTTATAGCATGCAAAGAAGCTAGAGGCATAGGTTTATACATTTTAGTGCATATTGGCATGTTATCTAACCACTTAGCATACAAAGCAATTTCTTCAAAAATAGTATCCACATTATCAACATCCATTATGCTTTGTCCTAAATAATCATTAGCCAACATCACCTCTACATGCATAGAAATAGTATGATCCATTATGTTTATAGCATGACTACTACCCTCATCATAGTGACTCAAGGACTTTTAAATATTAAAGACAACATTTTCATCATTTACCCTTAGAGTCAGCTTCCCTTGTTGGACATCTATAATAGCCTTTCGAGTTGCTAGGAATGGCCACCCAAGAATGATAGGAATCTCAGAGTCCTTCTCTATGTCCAAACTACAAAATCTGTAGGGAAGATAAATTTGTCAACTTGAACTAATACATCCTCAACAATACCTCTAGGATAAGCCAAGGATCTAATAGCTAGTTGCAAGGTGATAGTGGTAGGTTGCTGACGGACAGAATTTGTCGCCCAATTCTGTGTCAAATAAATTTTCCTAACTTACCTACAGTAATAGTGGCAAGCCAGGTCGAACAAAGGGACCCCTCAAATTTCACAATTGAAAGTTTTCAATTCAAGTAACCAAATGGGGGTTTTGAGAAACGGTTGATTGCAAGAAACTTAAATTGCATGAAAGTAAAATGCAGAGGTAGAAGAAGTAAAATTCAATTGAAGAAAACTCTAGCTTGGGTTACGCAGGATTTCCTTTATTCGATGTTCTTATCATTGGTTCGTCATTACTAAATTCATTGAAGCTAGCACTTCATCAATTCAACTGGAAAGGCCAGAATTGAATTGTCCTAGTCGACAAGTTAGATTTAAGGCAGGGTCGGCCTAGGGAACTTCTACTGGTTCTGGAGCCAGCAGGTTCTGAATGACCTCCCTCTTACGGTTAAAAAAGTGGTTAACCATCTCGAATAAATCCATCCATCTCATCGAGACGAAAAACGTGTCTCAACAAATCGATGAAAAGCATGTAAAATTTAACTAAACCTAACCACATTAAGTTCAAAGGAAAATTAGGCGGAACATTCAACTGGATAGACCTAGATTGAATGTTCTATCGATTTAATCCTAGGTTGATTAGAACAATGCGCATCACCATCTAGATTTGCAAGCTAACCTAACATATTGCTTCCAATGATTGACATACAAAAAATTGTCACGAATTGTAATACAATCAAATCAATAATCAAAATAAACAGTAGCATTACAAATTGATCGTAATTCTTGAAACACTCGGGATTAAATCATGCATACACTTGAATCAAGTTCAAAGCCTCAAAAGAATATCAATTACAAGGGAAAATCCCTAATACCCAAGCTAGAAAAAATGTTACCTTAGCCATTAATCGGTACCGATTATTGGGTTCAAGTTTCGAGGTATCAAAAGAAGAAAAGAGGAAAGAATTGAGCCAAAAGCGGTTGGTCTGGCATTTTTTTAAACTAGAAATCGAGACTTTCTTTTGAAGAAATTGCCGCAGCGTCGCGGTGCTGACGCTAAATTGGCCGCGTTATAATTTCGCGACGTCGCGGCACCTGCTGCGCTTCACTAGAGGATCTCCTAGGGAAAAAGCGTCGTAGCACAGTGATTTTAGGGGCATTTTGGTCATTTTAAAGTTGTATTTCCCAGTTGATGCCGTGGAACTCCTTTTTGGTCCGTTTTAGCTTGATTTTGTTGCTAACATCCCGTTCTACCTATTAAGTGCTCGAAACCTACAATATAACATAATGGACACATTAAATAGCATTACGATCCCGAGTTAAGTTGAGGAAGATAACACATTTAGGTGCTATTAAACACCCCCAACTTAATTCTTGATCGTCTTTGAGCAAGGTAGAATAATGCACACAATCAAACAAAATTATGCTCACTCAATTATGCAAGGTTCGCTACTCAAGTCTCAACAGTCCATTAAGATTCAACTCGCATTCACAGTGATATCAGTTCATAATTAATCAATAAAGCACAAATTAAAACTAATTCTAGACCAGTTCATGCAAGGGTGAGTTCAAAGTCGTTCTAATTAAGTTCCTAGCACCCCGGAATGGCATTAAATTGCTCTCAATTTGTTTTCCCCCAATGATGGCTCATGCACAAATCATCAAGTATCCAAAAAAAAAATCAAAGCGACAATATTTTAACTCAGCTGCCTGAATTCGAACTCTAGGGTCCTAAACTTGCATTTATTTTACGTAGGGGCATTTGCTTTCACACATTTGGCGCAGGGAACTATACTCACTCTTTTCTCGCTAGTGTTCTAACTAATCACCGCAAAGGGAGCTCTTTCTACCCTTAGTCATGCATATCATTACAAGTTTTCTTTTTCTTTTTCTTTCTTTTTCATGCTTTTTTTTATATGATATTTCTTTAAAGCATAACATTCATTTTCAGCAGGCATATAAATATTTTTTTCTTCCTCAGTATTACATTACAACCAATCATAAAAGCTATTCAATCAATGGGGCCTATCGAGGTAACAACAAAAATACAAGCTAAGTAATACGATTCTAAGCATGCAGGACCTCATATAGGCAAGAAAAGAACTTAAGCGTGCATGAAAAATCAGAAAATTTTTTAAAAAGGGCTAAAAATCATGATCAATCATTTCAAACATTGCATCATGCAAGAGAATCAAAAAGAGTGCATCATTAACCAGTCATCATAACGAACCAAGCACAGATGAGCAAGCAAATATGAAAGCACACAATATTTATTCCAAGCTCAGATGCTCAAGGACTCTAGTCAGAACACAGACATTTCCCACCCCCAACTTAAAATCTAACATTGTCCCCAATGTGAGTAAAGAAAAGAAAAACAAGGGTCAAATGAGAAGGGAAATAGAAACTTCCCTGAAATTTGGCACAAAGGATGGCGGTGACGTCTGGCTCGTAAAAGTAATCACCTTTCCAACTCCCTTCGAGCAAGAGAAACCTAAAAGATCAAGAAGAGTAGGAAGCATTAAGCTCAATAAAACTAAAAACAAGAAAAGAAAATAACAAAAATATAAATCCTGGTTGCCTCCAAGTAGCACAATTTTTTAAGGTCGTTATGCTCAACCGTACTTGACTTCATCATCCATATCCCTCTGGGAAAGCCGAGTCCCCATCTAACACCCCCAACTTAGGGTGTTTACCACAATCCTGAAAAATCACAGAGCTAAAACACATGAGATTAATGGTGAAGGAATCATAAAAAATAAAGAATTTTTCAATTTTTTCTCTGTGCCTTAGAGAGAGGGACCCTTCATCCACATCGATCACTGATAAGCACTTGAAAAGTGCTTTCTGTTCTCTCAAATTATGGGAGTTTATATTAGATTTCACTTGTTTGCAAGTGGTTTTCAGGTTAAAATGAGGAAAATTAGAAGAGAAGATCAAAAGATCAAAACCGAGCAAGAATAAGGTGAAAAAAAGAAGAAAATCTCAAGTTTGCCAAAATTGGGGTAGCGCTGTGGCGCTAAAACCTGAGAGTAGCGTCTGCCACAACACAACAGCAACGTCGCGGCGCTATCTTTCCATATTTGGCAATGTTGCGGCGCCAGTTTCCATAAATGGATTTTTTGTATTTTCGGAAAGTTCTTTAGGGCGGCCAACTCTATAAATTGGGGAGTTCCTAGCAGCCTTAATCATCAATTTACCATCAATCTACAGACCAAAGAAGACACGAAAAGGAGAGAATTGAGTGAGAGTTCATAAAAGAGCCTCAAAGAGTGAGTTAGCTGCAAGGAAGAGAAAAAGATTCGAGAGAGTTGTGGTGCCCTTCGAGTTCCGACGTGAGAGCCAAGGAGATTGTGACAGTGCTACCTCAATCAAGAGCCTCTTTTTAGTAGAGTTTTTCTTTATTTACACTCTTTCTTTGTTTATATTGTTTGAACATGTTACTTCAAGCTATGAGTGGTTAGTTTCAGGTTTTTAATGAATTGTTTATGAATTCATGTTGATATTGTCGACTTTCATGGTTTTGTTGGAATGATTATGCTTTTCATTATTATTGTGTTTAATTCTTGTGGACTGGTCATCTTCACATGTTAAGTTAGATGTATGATTGAGAGATTGTATGTTTAACTAGATCTATAACAATGAATTGTTGTTAATTTATCACAAAAGTAGTTAGGTTTACAATAAAAGTTGCTAAAGACTATTCTTAATGCGATGTAATTTGTATTGATTTCAAAAGATTAGTAATCAATCGAGTTGCATGAGAAAAGGTTGTCTTTGAGAGAAAATAACTTGGAAATAAGTTTCTAGACTTAGGCATATGAATTACAATAAAATCCATGAATTCTATAATATTGCATGATGAAATAAACAAGGATTCATTACCCTAGAACTCTCTTTGACTCTTGTGTTTCTCACTTTATTACTTTCCTTACTTAGTTTATATTTTCCATAATTCACAACTTCAATTCCAATCCTCAAATAAAATTGATTCAATTCTATAATAGCTAAGTAACATAAACCTTCACAATTGGATCCTCAATAGAACGATATTCGGACTTTATTGTCTTATATTATAACTTGACTCGTACACTTGCGATTAACACTTAAAGTGGCGCAATCAAGTTTTTGGCGCCGTTGCCGGGGATCCAAAGAATGGTTTTTATTACTTAATATTCATTAGAATTGATAGATCTTAATTTGAGCTGTATAGTATTATTTGGTTGATAATTTTGTCGATTTATGCCTCGTGACAATACTAATATTCTCCCTCTTGATCCTGATATTGAACGGACGTGTAGAAGAAACCTAAGGGTTCAACACAATCACATCGAGGAGACGGTAGAGGAGATATTAAAGATAATTCGGGACTACTTCTAATCCACATTGTTGGCTTTTTGGCCCTTAATCTCAAATTAATTAATTTTAATGGATTGATTAATTAGTGTTTTGATGATAACAAACCTGATTTTATTTATTAACCATTTGAGTGTTTTGAAGTATCTATTGTATGGAGCTTGGAACAACGGTTCCAATGCAAGTTGAATCACTCAAATCGGAGTTCAAACGAAGAAGATATGACCGAAACAAGCTTCATGGAAAAATCCCGAGCTGATGACGTGGCATATTATTTTAGTCAAAGTGGACAAATTGAAAGGTGTCACTTGGAGCAATGGAGAAGTGACAATTGGTGGTTTTTTATTTTTGGATTGATGTTAGAAAGAAAATGATTTTAAAAAGAAAATGAATTTAAAAAAAGAAGATGAATTTAATATTATTATATATGTTTGTGTCTAACGGCTAGTTGCTTTTTAAAAAGATTAATTTAGTATTATTATATGTTTGTGTCTAACGACTAGTTGAGTTTGAATCTCCACCATTCAATTTTCTTTTACAAAGATCTAATAGTCCAAATTAATTTGGTTTTCACCCACTTTCATTTCTTTTTAAACACTTCATCTTCTCCAAAAAGTTTTTCCAACTTTTACAACTTTACAATCCTCAAAATTTGGAAAAGGTCACCATTGTTGCTCTCTCTCCAAGCTTTCAAATTTCTTTCGTTTCATCTTATTCTAGAGATATACTTTCATTGTATTGTGAGGATTAGTATTGTGAGTTCAAATTTATACATCTACTATTTTTAGAGAGTTTTAGAATGTGATTTAAAGCTTCAAGAATATTATAACAGTTGGATCCTAACCCGTGGAAAGGATCGGGTTTGCTCTTGAACCTAAAAAAAGGAGCAAGGTAGTGGTTCGGCTCTCATCCCTGGAAAGAGTTAAAGGAGATTTTCTAATCTAAATCCCAAGAGGTGCTTGGAAAAGTGGATGTAGGTCGAGTTTGACCGAACCACTATAAAAATCATGGTGTCTTCTACTCCAACTCTTTCTCAATTAATTTTGCATTCAATTTTTAATAGTATGTTATAGATTACTATCATTCTTTGTTGAAATTGATTGAATCTTGTGGTTTATATATTTTTGTCAATCTTGATATTTAGCATCAATTAAGGTTTTTATTAATTTAATTCAAAAATTAATTCAATTAGTTTAATTTGAGCATATTTAGGAATAAGTTTAATTAAACCCTATTCACCCCCCCTCTAGGGTTGCCATACTAGTCCAACACACATTACCGACAAATCAACCTGGCATAATGAATGTGCCCATAAATGTGAACAACTTTGAGTTGAAACCGGAGTTGATCCACATGGCTAGAGAACTAGCCTTTAGAGGAAGAGCTAATGAAGATCCTCACAAGCACTTACGGTCTTTCTTAGAAATACGCGGAATGATAAAGACGAATGGTGTCTTTAACGATGCAATTAAACCAAGACTTTTTCCTTTCTCTTTACAGGACCGAGCAAAAGATTTGTTGGAAACCATACCCCCCGGATAGTATCACCACATAGGAGATTTTGGCTCAAGCTTTCTTGAACAAGCACTTTCCACGGGCTAAATCTCAAAGACTAAGGACAGAGATTGGAACATTTCGCCAACTTGAGGATGGACAACTTTATGAGACTTGGGAGAGGTACAAGGATCTCTTGAGAAAATGCCCTCAACATGGCTATCCGAATTGGCTACAATTTCAACTCTTCTAAATGGATTGTCAAATTCAACCAAATCCATTCTGGATCCAACCGCCAAAGGGTCAATTTTCTCAAAGAATGCTCAAGAGGCCTATACCATACTAGAAGACTTGGCCATTACATCTTACAATTGGCCATGTGAACGGTCTTCTCCAATTGTCTCAAAAGCCACCGAACGATATGAGATGGACAAGGTAAGTTCTCTAAAAACTCAATTGGCTTCTCTCACTAATGCTTTATCTAAATTGTCTCAAGGAAGCCAAGCCCAGGCAAGTCCACCATCCATAGCTTCCCTTGCGGCCGTGGTAAATCAACAAGAGCCAAGTGAGTTAGAAGTGGCCAATTATGTGGATAGAGGACAATACCGAGGTCAACAACAACTCATGACTCACTATCATCCCAACTTGGGGAATCATGAGAATTTCTCATATGCTAACAACAATAAAGTGTTGCAAGCACCTCAAGGATTCAATGGAGCGGGGAATGCAAAGACATCATCACTAGAGGACATAAAGAGCTCTAGTAACATTTAAAGAACCAATAGTGCAAGTTACAGTAAAACTCCCTAGATCATTAAATTTTTGTGGTAGCTTCTTTACAGTACAGCACTGCATTTTTCCGTCATGCTAATCATCTGATATTCCCCGAACTTCTTCTTTTTAGACAAGACATCTTTCATGAATTTAGCATAGTTGGGCATTTGCTCTAAGGCCTCAGCAAATGGGATATTAGTGTGAAGCTTTTTAAATAACTCTATGAATTTAGTAAATTGAGAGTCTATTTCTTTCTTCTTAATATGTTGAGGATAGGGCAAGGTATTAGGTACAACAGGTAGAGGGTTAGATGACTTACTTGAAGATGCTGACTCCTTTACCTTTGCCTCTTTTTTGAAGACCACATTCGGTTCATTGTTGTTTGCAGATTTAAAGTTCAAAAACTTGTTGTGCGTTTATCTTTATTATTAAGCTTACTATGCATTCAACATATTATGCGTTCAACATGCTTAATATTATGCGTTAGTGATCTGTCAAGTTTTCCTATTCTTCACTCAAGTATAAGCAAAGAATGAGGTATTCTCGGTGAGTCCGAGGTCGAACACAGGGACTATGCAGATTCTCTAATTATTTGGATTATTTCAGTCATGCGTTTTAAGAAGGTGATGAGAAGTGATTCGTTTAGCTTACTAGAAAGCAATAAACCTAATTAAAGTTGTTGATGGAGAGATATGCGACACAGCAAAAGCATCTAGTTGAGTTGTATGAATGGTAAAAGAAATAGGGCTGGGGTTGGTTAGCTTCTAATATCAGAAACGCATAGTGAAAATCTATTCATACTTGCAACTCTTCTCTCGGTTGTTAGCCGCTATGCGTTATATGTCTATAACAGATAGGAAAATATTAAATGCTAAGGTTATTCCTATGTCTAGGTAACACTTCTTAGCCTTGTCAATTGAGTTCCACAATCACTTACTCTCTCGAGCAGTCTGATTATTACTACTTATATTGATTAGCTAGATGGACATAGGCATCGGATTAAGATTACAATTGACAAGATGAAATAGTTACACTATGGTTCTTATTTAGATGCTAACGCAACCCGTGACCCTTGAAAGATTAGCTAGTCATGGATTCAAAGTAATAAGGGAAAAGTGTAGAGAAATGGATAAATATGGAAGAATTGTAGATTAATTAACGAAATACAATCTTAGACAGTTCAATATCTTGATTACAAATCTAAAATCAAAGCTAGAAAAAGATAGAAAGCAGGAAGGCGTTTCAATGCTTGAGTCGCCATAATGGAAGCGTGAGATCTGCTGTGAAGTGGTCAGGCGGATGGAAGACTCTACTTTCTCGAGCTATTCGTCTTCGATTTTCGTCTGGAAGGGATTCTGCTGTCACATAGGAACTATTCCGAGAATCAACAGCATGTTTTTGTTTGCAGGTCTGCCCTTTTATAGAAGTTACGTTCGTAATCAGCGGCAAACCTGCGTGATTGGAGGAACAATTGATGTTTTGCATCTATCTCGCCTTATTGCATAATTCTTAGTTCAATTTAGATCCACCACTGTCGCCGCAGATCAAGCGTATCAATCTCCCGACAATCTCTCAAGATTATTATCTCATTCTCTGCTGCCTTGTTGATACGCATCCACGAATAACTTTGGGTTCATGCATTCAAGTATGCCAACGCATCCATGGGTTGCTAACGCATCAACCTGCGTTGAAGAGTTGTCAACACGTCCACAGGTTGCCAACGCATAGTCCTGCATTAAGAAGTTGCCAACGCAACCACGGGTTGCTTGCGTTCCTGCGTCAAAGCATGCTTTTTAGGCTCAAAAAGCTATAAAATAATTATCTTCATCAATTTACAAGAGTAGAACGCATAAGAAGATTTATCAATAGAATTTAACATCAACTACCACATGATTCTCTATTTAAACTCTATTTTTCTAGGAAAAAGACATAAAATAACTTGTATTTCTACAAGTTGTCATTCATCTTCTAAGATAGGGTCTTGGATGGTGTCTTCTCCCTCTTGCTCCTCATCCTCATCATAGATCAAGGGGGTGGATAGCTTTTTCCCACTCCTCAAAGTCACAACCTTGCATTCCTCCTTTGGATTTCTTTCGGGGCAACTAGGAAATTTTCCCTTTTGCATTGTTTGAAGAGAAGTGGCAATTTGGCTAATTTGTACCTCAATGTTGTGAATAGCCTTACCATGACTTTATACGGTGCTTTCCAATGTGGTGGTCCTTCATCTTAACTCCTTTATGAACTCCACCATCAAGTCTTCTAAGTTGGACTTCTTTTCGGTATGTGATGGACCTACATTGGATAAACCGGGAGGACCTTGCAAAACATTCCTATTGTTAGCATAAGAAAAGTTTTCATGGTTCCTCAAGTTAGGATGGTAATGAGCTGGAAGTTGTTGTTGTTATTGGTGGCCTCTATAGTGTCCTCTATCAACATAATTAGTCGTCTCATTGTCTCCTTGTTCCAACCCTTTTTGTGTAGACATCTCTAATGCCAAGGCAGCAAGGGATGCTATGGATGGTGGACTTCCTTGAGCTTGGCCCCTTGTAGTTAATTTAGAAAAACCATAAGTAAGGGAAGCCATTTGAACTTTGAGAGAACTTACCTCATCTACCTTATACAATCCGGCGGCTTTTGGGATGATTGGAGAAGACCGTTCACGTGGCCAATTATACGATGTAGTGGCCAAGTCCTCTAGTATGGTGTAAGCCTCTTGAGCATTCTTGGAGAAATTGACCCTCCGGCGGTGGCATCTAGGATGAATTTGGTTGAACTTGACAATTCGTTGTAGAAGAGTTGAATTTGCAACCAATGTGGGTAGCCATGTTGAAGGCACCTTGATAGCACCTAAAATGTGTTATCTTTTTCAACTTAACTCGGGATCGTAGTGCTATTTAATGTGTCTATTATGTTATTTTGTAGGTTTCGAGCACTTAACAGGTAGAACAGGGTGTTAGCAACAAAATCGAGCTAAAGCGGACAAAAATGAAGTTCCACGACATCAATCGGGAAATAGAATTCCAAAAATGACAAAAATGCCTTTGAAGCCACGATGTCGCGGCGCTTTTTCCCGAGAAGTTTCGCTGGCAAAGCGTAATAGGCGTCACGGTGCTCCGAAAGTTTTGTGCGTGTGAATTAGGGAAATCCCGAAAGATTGATAGTAATGACGAACTAATGATAAGAACATTGAACAAAGGAAATCCTACGTAACCCAAGTTAAAGTCTTCTTCAACTGAATTTTACCTGTTTTTACTTCACGCAATTTACTTTTATGCAATTTAAGTTTCTTGCAATCACCGTTCCTCAAATCCCCCTTTGGTTACTTGAATTGAAAACTTTTCAATTGTGAAATTCAAGGGCACCCTATGTTCGACCCTGCTTGCCACTACTACTATAGGTAAGTTAGGAAAATTTATTTGGCACGGAATTGGGCGACGAATTTTGTCCGTTACACCTGATAAGCACTTAAAAAGTGCTTTCTATTCTCTCAAATTAAGGGAGTTTATATTAGATTTCACTTGTTTGCTAGTGGTTTTCAGGTTAAAATGAGGAAAATTAGAAGAAAGGACTAGAAGATCAAAACCGACCAAGAATACCACGAAAAAAAAGCTGAAAAACTCAAAATGGCACAAATTGGGGCAGCAACGCGCTAAAACCCTAGAGCAAGTTTTCTGGACGCAGACCTAGCGCCCCGACACTCTCCAACAGCGTCGCGGTGCTGTCCCAAAATTTTCAATATCGCCACGATGCCAGTTTTCCTTAAATGAAAATTGTTATTTTTGGTAATTTTTTTTATGTGCACTTTAAGTGTTAACCACAAGTGTACGAGTCAAGTTATAATATAAGACGGTTAAGTCCGAATATCATTCCACTGGAGATCCTAGAACTCTCTTTGACTCTTGTGTTTCTCACTTTAATACTTTCCTTATTTGATTTATATTTTCCATAACTCATAATTTTCAATTTCAATCCTTAAATAAAATTGATTCAACTCTAGAATAGCTAAGTAACTTAAACCGTCAACATTTGGATCTCCAGTGGAACGATATTCGGACTTAACCGTCTTATATTATAACTTGACCCGTACACTTGCGATTAACACTAAAAGTGCGCATCAAGTTTTTGGCGCCGTTGCCGGGGATCCAAAGAACGATTTTTGTTATTTAATATTCATTAGAATTGATAGATCTTAATTTGAGGTGAATATTATTTGGTTGATTATTTATTTATTTGTTGATATTTTATTTTATTGAATTTTATATATATTCCTTCTTTATTTTATTTTATTTTATTTTATTTTGGTTAATTTGTCGGTTTATGCCTCGTGATAATACTCACCTCCTCCCTCTTGATCCCGAGATTCATAGGACTTATAGACAGAATCTAAGGGCTTTACTCAATCAAACTGAGGAGATGGCAGAGGAGATACCCAAGGCAATTAGGGACTACTTTCAACTCATGTTACCGGCAAATCAACCCGGAATAATGAATGTGCCCATCAATGTCAACAATTTTGAGTTGAAACCGGGATTGATCCAAATGGCTAGAGAGCTAGCCTTTAGAGGAAGAACCAATAAAGATCCTCACAAGCACTTGCGATCCTTCTTGGAGATATGCGGAACAGTAAAGATGAATGGTGTTTCTAATGATGCTATTAAACTAAGACTTTTTCCTTTCTCTTTACAGGACCGTGCAAAGGATTGGTTGGAAACCATCCCTCCGGATAGCATTACAACGTGGGAGATCTTAGCTCAAGCTTTCTTGAACAAATATTTTCCATCGGCTAAATCTCAAAAACTAAGGACGGAGATTGGAACATTCCGCCAACTTGAGGATGAACAATTATATGAGGCTTGGGAGAGGTATAAGGATCTCTTGAAAAGGTGCCCTCAACATGGTTACCCGGATTGGTTGCAAATTTAACTCTTCTACAATGGATTAGCAAGCTCAACCAAATCCATCTTGGATTCAACCGCTGGAGGATCAATCTTCTCCAAGAATGCTCAAAAAGCCTACACCATACTAGAAGACTTGGCCACTACATCTTACAATTGGCCATGTGAACGGGCTTCTCCAATCATCCCAAAAGTCGTCGGATTGTATAAGGTGGATGAGGTAAACTCACTCAAAGCCCAAATGGCTTCCCTTACTAATGCTCTTTCTAAATTATCTGCAGAAGGCCAAGCTCAAACAAATCCACCATCTATAGCCTCTCTTGCCGCTTTGGCATCGGAGATGGCCACACAAAAGGAGTTGGAACAAGGAGATAATGAGACGGCCAACTATGTTGATAGAGGACATTATAGAGGCCACCAACACCAACAACTTCCAACTCATTACCATCCGAACTTGAGGAACCATGAAAACTTATGCTAACAATAGGAATGTTTTGCAAGGTCCTCCCGATTTATCCAATGTAGGTCCATCACATACTAAAAAGAAGTCCAACTTAGAAGACTTGATGATAGAGTTCATAAAAGAATCAAGAGGAAGGACCACCACATTGGAAAGCACCATACAAAGCCATGGTAAGGCCATTCACAACATTGAGGTGCAAATAAGCCAAATCACCATTTCACTCCAAACAATGCAAAATGGCAAATTTCCTAGTTGTCCTGAGATAAATCCAAAGGAGTGCAAGGCCATGACTTTGAGGAGTGGGAAATGACTATCCACTCCCTTAATCATGGATGAGGATGATGAGCAAGAGGTAGATCACACTATCCAAGAGCCAATTTTAAAAGATGAATCGCAGAAGATCCTAGAAAAGGAGGTAAAGGTAAAAGAGTCAACATCTTCAAGTAAGTCATCTAACCCTCTACCCGTTTTACCTAATACTATGCCATATTCTCAACATTTTAAAAAGAAAGAAATAGACTCCCAATTTGCTAAATTTCTTGAGTTGTTCAAAAAGCTTCACATTAACATCCCATTTGCTGAGGCTTTAGAGCAAATGCCCAACTATGCTAAATTCATGAAAGATGTCTTGTCTAAAAAGAAAAAGTTTGGGCAATATGAGATGATTAGCATGACTGAGGAATGTAGTGCTGTGCTGCAAAAGAAGCTACCACAAAAATTGAAAGATCCAGGGAGTTTTACTATACCCTGCACTATTGGTTCTTTAAATGTTACTAGAGCTCTTTGTGATCTTGGTGCTTCTATTAATTTGATGCCTTTATCTGTCAATAGGAAGCTTAACATTGGAGAGGTGCAACCTACCACCATCACCTTGCAACTTGCTGACAGATCGTTAGCCTATCCTAAAGGTATTGTTGAAGATGTATTGATTAAAATTGACAAATTCATCTTCCCTGCAGATTTTGTAGTACTGGACATGGAGGAAGACTCTGAGATTCCTATCATACTTGGGAGGCCATTCCTAGCAACTCGAAAGGCTATCATAGATGTCCAACAAGGAAAGTTGACTCTAAGGGTAAATGATGAGAATGTTGTATTTGATATTTACAAGTCTTTGAGTCATCATGATGAGAGTAGTCCTTGCCATGCTATAGACATAATTGATCATACTATTTTTAAGCATGTAGAAGTTATGTTGGCTAGTGATCATCTAGAACAAAGCATAATGGATGTTGAGAATGAAGATACAATTTTTGATGAAATAGCCTTTTATGTTAGGTGGTTAGATAGTTTGCCAATATGTTTTAAAATGGATAGACCTATACCTTTGGCTCCCTTACATGTTGTGAATGATACTGAGAACACTAAGCTTGAATTAAAGGTGTTACCTCCTCACTTAAAATATGCATTCTTAGATGATTTATCTTCTTTTCCTATTATAATATCTTCTGATCTTAATCCTGTGGAAGAAGAAAAATTGTTGAGAGTATTAAGGGATCATAAGTCTGCCATTGGTTGGTCTATTGAGGACCTTAAAGGTATTAGTCCATCGGTCTGTATGCACAGAATCTTGATGGAAGATACCTTTAAACCATTGGTAGAGCACCAAAGGAGACTTAATCCTACCATGAAGGAGGTAGTTAAGAAAGAAGTGCTCAAGCTTTTGAATGCAGGAATCATATATGCCATATCTGACAATCCATGGGTAAGTCTTGTTCAAGTGGTACCCAAGAAAGGTGGTATGACTGTGGTTAAGAATAAAAAATATGAAATGATAGCTACTAAAACTGTAACAGGATGGCGTGTATGCATTGATTATAGGAAATTGAATAAGGCTACTAGGAAAGATCATTTTCCCTTTCCTTTTATAGATCAAATGCTTGATAGACTTGTAGGATATTCTCATTATTGCTTCCTAGATGGATACTCAGGTTATAATCAAATTGTCATTGCTCCTGAGGATCAAGAAAAGATAACATTTGTCCTTATGGGACATTTGCCTTTAAGAGAATGCCATTTGGTTTATGTAATGCCCTTGCCACTTTTCAACATTGTATGATGTCTATTTTTTAGGGGCTCATTGAAGATATAATGGAGGTTTTTATGGATGATTTTTCTGTATTTGGGTCTTCGTTTGATTCTTGTCTTGCTAATCTAACTAGTGTTTTGCAGAGGTGTCAAGATGCTAACCTTGTTCTAAACTGGAAGAAGTGTCACTTCATGGTGAAGGAAGGCATCATCCTGGGACACAAAGTCTCTCAAAAGGGATTGCAGGTGGATAGGGCTAAAATAGCCACCATTGAACAACTGCCACCCCCCAACAATGTGAAAGGAGCCAGAAGCTTCCTAGGGCATGCTGGGTTTTACAGGAGATTTATTAAAGATTTTTCTAAAATTGCTAAACCCTTGAGTAATTTGCTAGAAAAGGAAGCTAAGTTTATCTTTGATGATGCATGTCTATTAGCTTTTAATACTTTGAAGGAAAGACTAATTTCTGCACCTATTATTGTTGTACCAGAATGGAGTCAATATTTTGAGATCATGTGTGATGCTAGTGACTATGCTTTAGGAGCTGTTTTAGGCCAACGTAAAGATAACATGTTTAGGGCAATTTACTATGCTAGTAGGACTCTTGATAATACGCAACAGAAATACACTACTACTGAAAAAGAACTACTAGCTGTTGTGTTTGCCCTTGATAAATTTAGACCATGTTTGCTTGGCTCTAAAATAGTGGTGCATACTGACCATGGTGCTTTAAAGTATTTGTTTGTTAAGAAAGATTCCAAACCTAGGCTAATGAGGTGGATATTATTATTACAGGAATTTGACTTAGAAATCAAATACAAGAAAGGATGTGAAAATGTGGTTGCAGACCACTTGTCTAGAATTGAGTATGGGGATGCTACATCATGGCCCCCAATTGTTGAGATGTTCCCAGATGAACAACTGTATCAGGTAAAAGATAGTTTGCCTTGGTTTGTTGACATAATTAACTATCTTGCAGGAGGACATTTGCCACCTGACATGAACTCTCAACAAAAGAAGAGATTCCTGCACAATGTTAAGTCTTACCATTGGGAGGACTCACTTCTCTACAAGGTTTGTGCTGACAATATGATACCGAAGTGCGTGCCTCAAGAGGAAGTGGTAAGTATTCTAAATTCATGTCATGCCTCTCCCTATGGAGGTCACTTTGGACCCACTAGAACTGCATCCAAGGTACTTCAGTCAGGATTTTATTGGCCATCTCTTTTCAAAGACTGTTATACTTTTGTTAAATCATGTGATAGGTGCCAACGTACTGGCAATATTTCTAGACAACATGAGCTTCCAATGAAACCTATCTTGGAAGTGGAGCTCTTTGACATTTGGGGTATTGACTTAATGGGGCCTTTCCCTATTTCTTCTGATGGCTACCTATATATTCTAGTTGCAGTAGATTATGTATCTAAATGGGTAGAAGCCATAGCCACTAGGACCAATGATGCTCGCACTGGTTTAAAATTCCTGCATAAAAATATCTTCACACGTTTTGGTACACCTAGAGCTATTATTAATGATGAGGGTTCTCGTTTTTGTAATAAATTGTTTGAATCCATGATGCAAAAATATAAGGTTAATCATAAAATTGCTACAGCTTATCATCCTCAAACTAATGGCCTTGCTGAGTTATCTAATAGGGAAATCAAGCGGGTTTTGGAAAAGACAGTTAAGACCAATAGGAAGGATTGGGCCCTTAAGCTGGATGATGCACTGTGGGCCTACCGCACAGCGTTCAAAAATCGAATTGGTACTTCACCGTACAGGTTGGTGTTTGGAAAGGCTTGTCACTTACCGGTAGAGCTCGAGCATAAAGCTTATTGGGCCATCAAGAAGCTAAACATGGATTTTGAGAAGGCCGGTGAGAAACGCCTCTTAGAACTCAATGAGATGGAGGAGTTCCGTGCTCAAGCTTATGAGAATGCCAAACTCTACAAAGAACGCATAGCGAGATGGCATGACAAGAAGTTCACCCCACGGACCTTCCTTCCTGGACAAAAAGTATTACTTTTCAACTCACATTTACGCTTGTTTCCAGGAAAGCTTAGGACACGATGGTCGGGACCTTTTATCATTGTCAAGGTATCACCACACGGAGCCGTGGAATTGCAGAACAATGATGGAACAACCTTCAAAGTGAATGGTCAACGATTGAAGCACTACATCGGTGATGAAGAACGCCGATTTGAGAACCTGGCCTTCATTGCATGATCCATTGGTTTGGTCTAGCTAGAATACGTTAAACCAAGCGCTCATTGGGAGGCAACCCAACTTTATTGCTTTCTTTACTTTTCTTTTTATTTTATTTTCAATAAACCTTGTAGTCACTCATATGCTTTATCTCTCAGGAACTTAGTTCATCACACAAAGTACTCCTTACACCAAGCCTGTTTGGTGGCTTCCCGCTTGCTCCCAGGCTCGTTCTTTCTTTGTTAGATGCTCTTATGCATTAGGGACAATACATGATTCTAAGTTTGGGGTGGGAGGTGTCTTTCGTACTTTTGTGTGTTTTCTTATCCTATTATGCATGTTAGTGAAGGTTTTAATAATCATATGCATGTCAATTTTTGAAAAAAATTTGAAAATTTTGGAGCTTTCAAAGTTAATAGGAATGTTGTTTAGGGTTGTGTGCCTTGATGTTGATTGCCCATGATGAGATTCGAATTTGCATGATAGATGACTTATTATCGAAATAGAATAGCACTATCTTGAGTTAAATTCATTTAAGTCCCTCTTAAAATCTCTCATATTCTTGAGCACGTAGGCACTTTAAATTAGAATCTTTAACTGAAAAAAAAAAAAGGATTAAGTTGGGTGTATTTGGTTGTCACTCCGAAAGGCCCCACCGGTTAGAGAGTGGAAATGCATGATAGCTTGTAATCTTAGACTAAGGAAAAAGAAAAGAGTATACATGCCTTGAGAAAAGAAAAAGTGTACACAAAATGTATGAGCTTTATTTGTCTATCTTTTAAATGTTAAACTTGTAATGAGTATGCATAGATAGGGGTAAAAAGAGCTGCCTTTGCTGTGATCAGTAAGGACACCTGGGAATTGACTAGGTACGAGTCCCTACAGTGAATGTGTGAAAGCTAGTGCCTCTAGGTAAAAGAATGCAAGTTTGGGCCCATGAAATATAAATAAATAAATAAATAAAATAAATTGAAAGGCACCTTAGTGGACATATTACTCACTTGAAATGTATGAAAGCTTGAAGATTGGTGCATGAGCTAGAGTAGGGGGAAAACTAAAGAAACTTCCTTAAGTCCTAATTTGAGTTATAGTATTTTAAATTGAAGGAGGCTTGCACACACACACATGGGAGATAGCAAGATTTGGCCTTGAATGATTATAACAATATAGATATGCTTGCATGTTTCTACTTAAGCTCTAAATGCTATTCTCTGAGACATGAGTCAATTGCACACTTCTTCATCTAAACTCCCTATTATTTGATTTTATTCTTTGCTCGGGACTAGCAAATCTCTAAGTTTGGGGTGTTGATAACACTTAAAAAGTGCTTTCTATTCTCTCAAATTAAGGGAGTTTATATTAAATTTCACTTGTTTGCTAGTGGTTTTCAGGTTAAAATGAAGAAAATTAGAAGAAAAGACTAAAAGATCAAAACCCTAAAACTAAAGAGTTTAGCCAATATTTTTAATGCCATGTAATTTTGTATTGGTCTTAAGAGATTAATAATCAATCGAGTTGCATTGTTTTTGAGAAAAAATAACTTGGAATTAAGTTTATAGACTTAGGCATATGAATGACAATAAAATTCATGAAATCTATAATATTGCATGATGAAATAAACAAGGATTCATTACCCTAGAACTCTCTTTGACTCTTGTGTTTCTCACTTTAATACTTTCCTTATTTGGTTTACATTTTCCATAACTCATAATTTTCAATTTCAATCCTCAAATAAAATTGATTCAACTCTAGAATAGCTAAGTAACTTAAACCTTCAACATTTGGATCTCCAGTGGAACGATATTCGGACTTAACCGTCTTATATTATAACTTGACTCGTACACTTGCGGTTAACACTAAAAGTGCGCATCAACACCTCCTTAAGAGATCCTTATACCTTTCCCAAGCCTCATATAGTTGCTCATCCTCAAGTTGGCAGAATGTTCCTATCTTCGTTCTTAACCTTTGAGATTTAGCCAATGGAAAATACTTGTTCAAGAAAGCTTAGGCCAAAATCTCCCATGTGGTGATACTATTCGGAGGTATGGTTTCCAACCAATCCTTTGCTCGGTCTCGTAAAAAGAAGGGAAAAAGTCTTAGTTTAATTGCATCGTTAGAAACACCATTCATCTTTACCATTCCGCATATCTCCAAGAAGAACCGTAAGTGCTTGTGAGGATCTTCGTTGGTTCTTCCTCTAAAGGCTAGCTTTGTAGCCATTTGGATCAACCCCTGTTCCAACTCAAAGTTGTTGACATTGATGGACACATTCATTATTCCGGGTTGATTTGCCGGTAATGTCGGTTGGACGTAGTCCCGAATTGCCTTTGGTATCTCCTCTGCCATCTCCTCAGTTTGATTGTGTAGAGCCATTAGATTTCTTCTATAGGTCCTATCAATCTCGAGATCAAGAGGGAGGAGGTTAGTATTATCAGGAGGCATAGATCCACAAAACAATTAACCAAATAATATAGACCTCAAATTAAGATCTATCAACAATTCTAATGAATATTAAGCAAATAAAATCGTTCTTTAGATTCCCGACAACAGCGCCAAAAACTTGATGCGCACTTTCCGTGTTAACCGCAAATGTACAGGTCAAATTATAATATAAGATAGTTCAGTCCGAATATTGTTCCACAAAGGATCCAATTGTGAAGGTTTAAGTTACTTAGCTACTCTAGAGTTGAATCGATTTTATTTGAGGATTGGAATTGAAGTTGTGATTTTGGAAATAAACTAAAAAAAGAAAGCAAATAAACAAGAAACACAAGAGTCAAAGAGAGTTCTAGGATAATGAATCTTTGTGTACTTCATTATGCAATATTCTAGGGTTCATGAATTTTATTGCAAGTCATATGCTTAAGCCTGGAAATATAAATCGAAGTTATTTTCTCTTGAAAACAACATTTTCTCATGCAACTCAATTGATTACTAATTTCTTGAAACCAATACAAATTACATGGCATTAAGAGTAGTCTTTAGCAACTTTCATTGTTAACCTAACTATTTTTATGATAGATTAACAACAATTCTTTGTTATAGATCTAGTTAAACATACAATTATCTCATCCATACATCTAACCTATCATTCAAACATAAATATTCAACAAGAACTTAAGCATAATAGCAAAGAAAATCATAATCATTACAACAAAAAACCATGAAGAGCCTACAATATCAACATAACTAATAAACAATTCATCAAAACCCTAAAACCAAAAAGTTTAGCCACTCATAGCTTTAAGCAACATGTTCACAACAATATAAACAAAGAAAGAGTATAAAGAAAGGGAAACTCTACTAAAAAGAGGCTCTTGATTAAGGAGAAACCGTCAAGGTGTCCTTGTTCTTCACGTCGGAACTCAAACGGCACCACAACTCTCTCTCGAACTCTTTTCTCTCTTCCTTGCAGCTAACTCACTCTTTGAACTCTCTAATGAACTTTCTCTCGATTCTCTTCTTCTTGTATCTCTTGGTGTGTAGATTCGTGATTAGGGCTGCTGAGAACCCTCCAATTTATAGAGTTGGTCACCCAAAATTCTTTCCAAAAATATAAATTCTTCAAACTAGGAAAGATGGCACTGCGACATCGTAGAATAGCGTCACTACGCTGACCGTCATTAAAGGATAGCGCCGTTGCGCTGTGCGTCATGAAAGCCTACCCTCAGCGTCATGCCGCAACGTCGTGACGATGCTACTGTGCTAAAGGCAGAGGCCACTCTCAGGAAAAAGAGATGCAGCAGCGCCCTACCAGCGCTGCGAGACTACCCTGTTTTTGGCATATTTGAATTTTTCTTCACTTTTTCATTGGATTGTGGCTCGGTTTTGATTTTTTGACTTTCACTTCTAATTTTCTTTATTTTAACCTGAAAACCATTAGCAAACAAGTGAAATCTAATCTAAACTCCCTTAATTTGAAAGAATAGAAATCACTTTTCAAGCACTTTTCAAAGACAAAAGAACCAAACTCAGCCAAAATCAAGTGAAAAAGAGAATGAAATTACCAAATTGCCAAAAATAGGGCAACGCCGCGATGCCGGTTAGGCATTGTCGCGACACTTTTTCTCGAAAGCAACACTCAACCTTAGTGCAGCAGCACCGACGGGATGTTCCGGCATGGCAACGAAGGTAGGATTTTATGACGTGCAACGTGCCAGCGCTATCTCATAGCACGGCGACGCCACCATACAATGTCGAACAGTGCAGTGGCGCCATTGACCAGCAGTCGCAGCGCTATCTTTCCTTATTTAAAAGATCTATATTTTTTGAAAGAATTTTGGGCGGCCAACTCTATAAATTAGAGGGTTTCCAGTAACCTTAGGGAATGGAAAAAGAGAGAAATCAGAGAACAACACAATAGAGATTCCCAAAGAGTGCGTTAGTTGCAATGAAGAGAGAAGAGAGTTTAAGAGAGAGTTTGGTACCGTTCGAGTTCTCAACGTGAAGGCTAAGGACATCTTAGCGATTCCTCCTCAATCAAGGGCTTCTTCATAGTAGCGTTTTTGTCACACCTTGTAAGCACTGGCTTATAATACTAAGTGTTGGGACAAGGCAAGTGAAATGTGGCCATGCGTTGTTAGAGCAAAGTAGCCGAGAGTGGAAGAGTTAAGCATGGGCCAAGGCTATGCGTTGATGAAAGCAGAGAAGAGCATCGTTCTTTTGAGGACCATGCGTTGAAGGTGAAAATCACGAAGAGTTGTGAGTTGAAGCAGTCTCTTGCGTTAGAAGAAGAAGTTGATCATTGGCGGGGAAAGGAATGTTTTGATTTACCATGTGTTGGTAAGGTTGTCATGCGTTAAAGTTTCCATGCGTTGAAGACAGGTTTAGTTGTCTGAGTTGCATGCGTTGGAGGTAGGAGGCGTTGAGGACACCATGCGTTGAGGGTGGCCGTCTGCTGAGGGTGTTGATGGTAGGCTGCGTTGAATGCCTTACCTTGAATTGAGAAGGGAAACCCCGCGCGCCAGCCTGCATAAAAGAGTTAAGTCAGCAGTATATATAGGTGAGTAAATTGAATATTTTATCATTTTTAGACATTTTTGAGAGCTTAAGTCGGTTCCATTCTTCAGACGAACTACAAGGAAAGGTAAAAGAAGGTGTTCTTGTGGATTTCGGATAGAAGTTTACTCGTTTTGGTATCGAAATCTAAGCTAGAACAGCACGTTATTAGCAGACACACAAGCTGGACAATATTGGATGTTTGGAGTGAAACGAATCAAGGAGATCGAGTCTAAAGCTGAAATTTTAAGGTTAATAAGTTAACTCAATTTTGAACAACTTTTATGAAGGATGATTGAGTTGAAATGGAATAGAAACATGTAAACTTTTAGCTAGAAGTGACTGATAAGGAATTTCTGTGCAATCTGTAGTAGTGCAGAGAAATCTTGCAAAATCTGACGAACAAGGACAAGTTAAGCTACGAAAATTCGAGGTAAGCAAGAAAACATATTTCTCTACAAGTTTTTAGAAGGAAAGAAGTTCTAATTTTGACTGGAAATATGACTTTTAATCGACAGAAGTGAAGAACAAAAGGAAAAGAGGGAACTTTACTGTCGGGTGTCGCTAGGAAGCTGATATCCAGAAAATTGGAGAATGAGTAGCGAGATAAATCTCGGTGGGGGTATTGCAGAGCTTTTTGTCTCTCGCTAGGTATCACTCGTCAGGTAAATCACGCTAGTCTCGCTTATCCTAGTGTCACTAGTAGCGTGTCCTGTTGGCAGTATCGCTGGTAATCTCTCTGGAATGTGGGAATTTCGCTAGTAGCCCTGCTTATTAAGTTTACTTTGGATAAATGGGAGGCTCAGTGATGAATCATGATTTGAGTTTAATTATGCAAACTAAATGATCCAGTAAAAGAAACGTAATGTAAGGAAAAATGTTTATTTCAGGCCAAGAGGAGATAGGGAAGGTGTATAACCCACTCAAGGCCTAGAAAAGAGCTGTGAGTGACACTTCTTTTCTTGTTTCAACGATTCCATTGTCCATATCAGTTTGGTTTTTCTTATTTATTTATGTATTGCTAAACGATATTGAAAAGTATGTTTATGAAATGTTATTGAATTATGTATTGCCCTGTTTTCTCATGAAAGATTGACTATGAACAGTTTTGTATAAAGTATTGCATTCCTTAAAGGAAAAATGTTTTAGAGGAGACTCAGTGCTGAAGGACATGGAGAATGCACGTGAGTTTCCCCGGGACCCAGTACTGAAGGACATGGAGAAGATACTTGGGCAAACCGCCATGTTCCTATGTGCACATAGAGGTTATATGCTGGTGCATTGAGTTTTGCTCCGCATCGAGCCTTATTTGTTTTCGACGTTGGGACGTTGAGTTTTCCTCTGCCTCAACTAAGAAAGAGTATTGTAACCGTACTGTTTTACTTACGAATTGTTGAAAAACCATGTATGATTTGATAAGGGCATTCAAACGTGATTTAATCAATGAAAATGAGATGATTCTATGTTTTACTCATGCTGTCAGAATTTGTTTAAATCCTGATGATTTTCGAACCAAATTAATTTGTTTAAAATTAGTCACTCACTGGGCTATTAGCTTATGTTTTCAAGTTTTTTTCTTTTCTCTCCAAGTAGCAAGGACGTTCCTGGTGCTTTGTCTACTCCAACTCGCCCTGCTTAAGCTTCGAGTTTCCAGAAAACTGTCCTGTTTTGAAAAGTTGCATGTATGTAAAACTTTATATAGGTGGCATGAGACCTAGTTGTACATTTACTGGGAGTTGAAAAATGGTTTTGTATAAGGGCTTTATGGAAGAGTTGTATTCAGAATTATCGACATATATATAATTTTCTATATGTTATGGTTGAAATGTATTAAGGAGGGATATGCATGTTGTGAACTGTATAGAATAAATGTGTAGAAGTGGATGGTATGCGTCACAAATGGGGTGATGTATGCTGTCCTCACATCACCTTTCAGGTTATGTAGGCAAATCTGGGAGGGGGTGTGACACACCCTCTCCCAGATTACCCTCCATAACCTGAGAGGAAATGTGAGGACAGCAAACATCACCCCTTTTGTGAGGTTCACTACCCAACTTGAGGATGACTGGATTCACCCTCAGACATATCTCCACGACTCCCAGTAGCTTCAGGAGTTCCAGCTGCTACTTGCCTACCTCGCCTGCTTCAATGTGGCATGTTTCCTATATTATGACATAGCATTATTAACTGATAGAAATACATGTTCCTACACTACAATGCATGATTCTATTCCCAAGACTCTTTTGCTCTGATACTAACTTGTCACACCTCCTCCCAGATTACCCTCCATAATCTGAGAGGAGATGTGACGACAGCAAACATCACCCCTTTTGTGAGATTCATTGCCCAACTGTACCTAAATTATAACCTGTTGAAACATGACTTACATAACTGCCTAACATGACTTACATAATGTCGATATCACTTATTCTAATAACATTGACATTCAGATCAGCCACGCCCATAAATTCAATAACATGAGAATTTTATATTTACATAACTAGATACTCCAAACTCGTTCACAAATAAACTTAGATGACATATACAATAACCAGTCTCACATCCCAACTACTAGCTGACTATGTCTACATGTCACATACACAAAATTATTTACACATACAGCAACCAAAATGCAAAGTATCTTCTGATAACTCGAAGCTTAAGCAGGGCGAGCTTGAGTAGGCTAAGCACCGGGAACTTCCTCGCTACCTATGTGGGAAAGAAAACATGGAAATCATGAGCTGGATGCCTAGTAAGTGACATAGTATTTTAAACACAACTCATGAACCAATTCATGCTTGATAATAGAGAAAACATAACTTTAGCATAAAACTCATGTTGAGCCTTGAAATAAAACATAAGCTAGGTCTTTCACATAAATACAGTTTACAAACTCATCAAACCTTCTTTTGCTTTAAAATTCCTTTAGTCGAGGCGGAGTAAGGCTCAACACATCAACGTTGAAAACAAACCTTAGTTGGGGCGGAGTAATCTCGACACACCCAACGTCGAAAAACTTAGCTGATGTGGAGTAATCTCAACACAACAGCGTCATCAATCACTATGTGCACATAGAACTATCTCGGGATGCCCAAGTACCTTCTATGAGTCCTTCAGTACTGGGTCCCTAGGAAACTCAAATGCCTTCTCAACGTCCTTTAGCACTGAGCTCCTTTAAGTCATATGGTAGCCCACATGCCTTCTCAACATCCCTCAGCATTGGGTCCCTTAGAAAACATTTTAGAAACAGGTATGCTTTGCATAAATAGTTCATTGTAAAACATTTCTTGGAAAACAGAGCATTTCTCAATAAATAGCATCTTATAAACATGCTTTTCAAAAACTTGTAGAAAACAGATAAAACATGCCATAAAATCAAATATGATCAGCCATCATGCTTATCATGTAATAAATTATCATAAAATCACATTTTATGAGAAAAGTCTGGATAAACATTTTAAATAGAATCGTTTAGAAAGAAAGAAAGGTGTCACTCACAATCCGAGCATCTTCCTCAAGGTCTATAGGCTTTTCCAACCTCAATATGACCTGAAATATCAATTACGAGCCATTAGATCCTCTCCTTGAAGTCCTTACATTCATCACTTAACTACATTTCATCCACATTGTCCATATCAAGCCTAATTTCCACCATTTCCATCATTTTTACCCTTTTAGGGACGTTTGAAATTTCCTAAAATGCTTAAATTTCAGCTTAAAATTCATATTTTTCCATTTTTGGGCCAATAATTCAAGAGAATATCAATTTGGGTCCAAAAATGTCCAAAATTACCCAAAATGGCTATAGGCAACCTTGGTGGGCAGCAGCTGGGCGAGGGGGGTGTCAGCAAGTGCAGGGCATGGGCACTAGACTTAGGCATGGGCATGGGCGTGGGCGGCTCTGGCAGCCTCTTCGGCCAGCAGTGTCCTATTTCCAACTCGATTTTTCAGAGTTTCAAAATACCATTTTTTTTCAAATAAAAATCAAATAAAAATTAAGGGACTCAAGTTTAACCTCTTAACTACCTTACCAAGAAAATTCAGCTCCAAAAACCTTCCCAAGAAAATTCAGCTCCAAAAACCTTCCCAAGCACCTTTGAAAAATTTCTTAAAGCTAACTCGTCTGATTTGCTCAGTTTCTGCGACAATCTTCAGTATTTTAACGATTTCTCAAGCTTCCCGATTTCAAATCACTTCGGCAACCCTAGGTCATATTCCTAACTCCCAGAGCTTTCTCTGGTCCAAAAATGGTGAAAATTGCACGAGGGAATCAGGAGACCCATCGGGTTAATTGAGCTGCTTGCTTAGAGTTCGAGCTGCTGCCCAGACCAACCAATCAGCTTTAGCCACACACCAACTTGCTTCAACGTGTTTCCTCTTCATTTCTCCTTATTCTAAACATCCAAATTAATTATAATTTTTATTTAAATAATCATTTTAATTTAACTTAATATTTATTTCCTAATTTTACATTTTTCTCAAATAATTTCCAAATAATTTCTAAATTTTCACCTTTTGACTTAAGCTTCCCTTCATGTTCCACAAAAATTTCCTAAGTCCAGCCCTCCTCCTTGTACTACAAGACCATTAACTCCATCCCTTTTATTCTTTTGCAAAGGTTAATGGAAAAAGAAGAATACCAAATCATAATTACCTAAAGTGCACTAGAATTCCACATGCTTTCCTACTCATTCAAGCCAACCCTAGCCAAACTTTTAACCATGACTTTTATCTTTTACTAAAACTAAGGAAAATAGAGGTCAGGGCTTACAGTTTTACTTTCTTTACACTCTTTATATGCTTAATTTGTTTGTGAACATGTTGCCTAAAACTATGAATGGCTAAACTCTTTAGTTTTAGGGTATTGATAAATTGTTTATGAAGTTATGTTGATATTGTAGACTCTTCATGGTTTTGTTGTAATGAATATGTTTTTCATTGTTATTCTGTTTAATTCTTGTTGATTGGTCATCCTTGAATGTTAGATTAGATGTATGGTGGAGATAATTATATGTCTAATTGGATCTATAACAATGAATTGTTGTTAATCTATCATGAAAATAGTAAGGTTAACAATGAAGGTCTCTAAAGATTACTCTTAATGCCATGTGACTTATGTAGGTTTCAAGACATTAGTAATCAATTAGGTTGCATGAGAAAAGGTTGTTTTTGATAGAAAGTAACTTGGATTGATGTTTCTAGACTTAAGCATATGATTTGCAATAAAATCCATGAACCCTAGAATGTTGCATAATGAATTAAACAAGGATTCAATACCGCAAAACTCTCTTTGACTCTTGTGTTTCTCATTTACTTGCTTTCCTTTTTAGTTTTCTAAAATTACAACTTAAGATCGAATCCTCAAATAAAATTGATTCAATTCTAGAATAGTTAAGTAACTTAAACCTTCACAATTGGAACCTTAGTGTAACGATATTCGGAACTTAACCATCTTATAACTCGACCTGTACACTTGCGGTAAACACAGAAAGTGCGCATCATGTAATTATGAGCAACTCGCGAAAGATCAACTTGCTTACATTAATCATATCCATGGACACAACTTGTCTTACAGTGCATAAGAGTTCAACTGTAAGTCTATAGTGGTTTGCCCTATAGGTAATGATAGAAGGTTAATTTAATTAAAGAGTCTAATTAATTAATCTTGGATCATCCCCTTGCTAGCTCAATATGGATCAACAAGGGTTAAATATATTGAAAGAAAATTTGAAACATTAAAATTTTATGAGGGAAAATATTAATTGTATTAGATACAACTAAATACATGTTTCATTATAAAAGTTTATTTGAATGAGATTCAAATTATAACTTTATAATATGGATAATTAATTTATTTGAATGAGATTCAAATAAATAAATTATCTAATTTGAGTGAGATTCAAATTAAATAGATAATGAGAGAATTATTTTTTTTTAATATATTTCAAGTAGGGAAATTATTTTAAATGACAAAATTGTTGAAAATATTTACAAACAATAGCAAAATATTACAGTCTATCGTGGTTTATCACACATAGACAATGAAATTGTGTTATATTTGTAAATATTTTGGTTCATTTTCTTATAATTGAAAACAACTCTTTCAAGTAATTAATTATTTAATTTGTATGAGATTCAAACTAAAGAGATACTACAGAAAATAAATATTTAAATATGATTTAAATATTTAAAACTTTTTAATATGATATATTAAATGATTAATTGTCTTTTAATATTGGATATTAATAGATAATTAATTTAAAATCTCTGTAAATGGGCTATCCTATAGGATTACAAGCTACCTTATAGAGTTCTATAAATAGAGCCCTAGGGAGCCCTCATGGAACACACTACCTCCATCTCTACAGTCATCATGTATAGATTCTCTCCAAGAAAATTCTCCCAATTTTTAGAGAAGGATTCTCTAAAAGTTCTCCGTCCCCATTCCATCTCAACTTTCAAGAGTGGTTTCGAAAAGTCGGATCCTTGTCGGAGTCATAGCAAGGAAGATATCGTAGAAAAGGAAGACTTCAAGGAGAAGACCATAGAAGATTTTGCTGCAATTATAGATCTTTAAAGACATGATGTTTAACCTTCTTTTAATTATTTGTACTTTTAATTCCTTCAAGAAATCAATGAACGTGATTCCATCACTTCCGTTGTGGGGTTGAAGTGTTCGATCCCTTCAATCATGAGGATGAATTTCGTCTTCTTTAGACACTATCATAGTAGATCATCGGAGGAGGGTTGAATGGGAAAAGGAAGGGGCCGGAAGATGAAAGGTCAAGAGGAGATATATTTGTATTTTTTTTAAGTATCTCGTTGTTGTTATTTTGTATGGAGCTAACGAAACTATTAATGGATAGACCAAAATCAAGCATTTTTTAAATATTGAAGACTTTGATTATTCAATTTTGAACTCTAGAGACTAGTTTGACACAACTCTCAAATCTCACATAAAAAAAATGTGTAATTTACCCAAAAATTAATAACAAAAGACAAAGTATATTTAAAGTTTTTTTGTTTTTTTGTTTGGTCTTTTAATGGAATGTGTTTTTTTTTTTTTTGGATAATCACATTTGGGTGGGACCATGATCTGTAAGCCATAACTCTTGTTTTTCCTTGGTTAATTTCAAATTAAAAACAAATGATGAAATGTTGGCTTGAGTGAACCTAAATTCAAATGGGAATTCTAGTGATTGCTTAAGTAAGCTTAATCTTCTTTATAGCTAAGGAAAAAGGAATGTAGCCAATGGTGTGTGATCAAAAGGAAAAGTGACTAAGAGTTAGAATTTTTTTCTAAATGTTGGAGAATTTCCTAAGTTCAAGTAGATCAATTAAATAGGAACAATTAAATAAATGAATAAATTAAATTAAATTAAATTAATTAAAATTAAAGGAGATAATTTTATTAGGGCGATGAGGATGAGGATGAAGAGAAAAGAGGAAGTGCCATGTTGAAAATAAGCAAGCAGTTGGATGGTCAAATTTGATTAGAGGGAAAAAAACAACAGCTTCAACCAAAAGCAAGAAGTTGAAAGAAAGGTTTAGTTCTCCAGATTCCCTAGTGCTAATTTTGCCATTTTTGCACCAAATGAAATGTAATTGAGTCAAAAATCTAAGCTAGGGCTGCCGAAGTGAATCAGAGTTGGGAAGCTTGAGAAAAATTGAAGAAAGTGGAGCATATCGTTGAAATCGAGTAAAATAGAGCACTTGAGTTTGAGGAGTTTTTTAGGGGTGTTTGGGGAGGTTTAAGTGCCCAAATTTCTTGGTAAGTAAGTTAAGAGATCCCTTTTGAGTTTCATAAAATTTATTTGGAGTTTATTTGATTGGAAAATGTGTTTTAGAGCTCTAAAAAATTGGGTTGAAACTAGGGGATTGTTGGTCGAAGGTTGAAGACTACCCAGGTTGCTGCCCACCCTTTGTACGTTAGCCGCACGCTTGTACGAGAGTTGCCGCCCGCCAATGCCAACCTCGTCATCCACGCCCATCAACTACCGCACACGCCTCCAGCGCCTACCCACACACGCCCCATGCCCCCTGCCACCCACCCACGCCCACTTGCTGAGTACGTTGCATGCCCACGGCCAATTTGGGTGTTGGTGAGCATTTTTTAGCTTAATTGATATTTTTTTTAATTTTTAGCCATAAAATGGGTAATTTTGAATTTTAAGCCTCAAAATGAGTAATTTTGAATTTTGAGCTGATTTTTTAATACTGTAGAAAAAATTTGGAATTTTTGCAAAAAGGTCCCTAAATAGCAACAGTGAAGGAATAAGTGAAATTTAAGTTGATTTAGGGCAATGTGGATGAAGTTTAAGCATTATAGGAAGTATGAAAACCTCAAAGAGATAATCTAATGTCTCTTAATTGATATTGCAGGTCAAATTGAGGTTGAAGAAGCTTATAATCCTAAAAAATAAGGCTTGAGTTGTGAGTGACATATGTTTTTTTTTTTAAAGAATTCATTTATGATTTTTGGCTATGATTTCTAATCAAAACGTGTTCTCTTGCTCATTTTAAGTATTGAGCGTGGTATACTGAATTTACTGAAAATACCTAGTATGGAATGTTAAGCTCAAAAAGGGAAGTTATATGTTTTCTTATTTTCAAATGTTTTCCTTGTGAAGTATGTGATTGAAAAGCATGATTTATACTTGATTTTTATAGCTTGAAGAGCATGTTTTACTTGTTTTCTTAAAACTTTGAAGAAGCATAATTACTTGAGGTTAGTTTTTTAGAAACCTTAGCTTTTTCATGTAATGTTATATGATTATTAGCATGTTCGTATTTCTTAAAATGTTTTATAAAGGAACCCAATGCTAAAAGACATTGAGAAGGCATATGGATAACTTGAGATTATTGAGGAACTCAATGCTGAAGGACGTTGAGAAGACATTTGAGTATCCTTGGGACCCAGTACTAAAGGATCGTTGAGAAGGTACTTGGGTAGCCCGAGATTAGCTAATCCTATGTGCACATAGAGAGAGTTGACGCTGTCATGTTGAGATTACTTTGCATCAGTTAAGGTTTATTTTCAATGTTGAGAATGTTGAGTTCGCTCCACCTCAACTAAGGTTATCTTGAGTTCAAAGATAAAGATTGATGAGTTTTGAAAGCTTTATTTTAGTAAATTGTTTGATTTGATTTCTCTAAGCCCAAGCATGATTATTATGTTAAGAAATATCTTTTCAGTATTATGTCACTCACTAGGCTTCCAGCTCAAGTTTCTTTTATGTTTTCTTTACCTCCGAGGTAGCAAAAGAGTTCCCAGAGCTTAGCCTACTCAAGTCTCATCTTGCTCAAGATTCAGGATATCCACAAACACTTATCTTTCCAGTTTTTGTACATGTAGATGGTTTAAAGCTAATGTGGCATGTAAATATAACTAGTTGGGGTGTGAGAATGTACATTATGTATGTATTCTGAGTCTTTTATCAGATGGTTCTAAAAGTCCAGCTGGTGTAAATGTTTAATCTTCATGATCTTGTATTCATCTTGTATGTTATATGATTTGAGAAAAGGATATCGTAGGTGACTATGTTTGATGATGTTTTCAATAGGTTAATCAGATACAAGTGGACAGTGAACCTCACAAAATGAGTGATGTTTACTGTCTTCACACATTTTTCCAGGTTTAAAAGGATAATTTGAGAAGGGGTGTAACATGATTCGTATTCTTAAAAATAACAATAGTCAAAAGGAGTTGTCTGGCATATTATTTTTTATATTTATTAAACTTAGATTAACGAGCATACAAAGATTCGTCCTGTGTCTATGGTCAAGAATAAAATTGTACGTCTAGCTAGTTTTTTTTTTCCTATAGTGCCTTTTATGATAATTGTGTACTGTGCAACTCTTTTAACTATTGAATTTGACATGATATGCTAACTTAAATAACCAAGCTAGTTTGAAAATAAACAATAAAATCAATAAAAGAAAATGAATAGTAAATGTTGACCAAAGTATGAACCTAAGTGATCAAGTTAGTTTAACAATAAGCAATAAAAGCAAACGTATTCCGTTAGTTTAACAATAAGCAATAAAAGCAAACGTATTCCTCCGTCCTTTAGGACCTCCACATATTTGAATATCAAAAAAATAACTCATAATAGAAAATAAAAGAACATAATGAAAAGATAATAAAACTCTTATCTATTGAAACATAACAAAAATACAAAAACTTCTCTAAGGAGAGTAGAACTTAATTTGAACATAAATAACATAAAAATACAACTAGAAAAAAAAAAAAAAAAAAAACTACAAAGAACAGGTAGAAAAACAAGAATAGAGTATCAACCATCTAAATTTTGCTCCTTAATCTAGTTTCAAGATGAATCAAGCTCTACAAAATAGTAGATAGGATCGAGCAACAACACTTCTCAAAGTTTTTTAAACAAAGGATGAAGGAATGGTCCATTTTCAAGAGTTTCTCCAAGGAATGAAGCTTGATGGTTTGGGTGAGTGTTTGCTATCTTTTATAGAATTTCTAGGGCTAAGGTTTCTTCCAAATCGACTTTAAAATCTATCATTTTCAATTAGTCAAGAATAATGAAGATTTGATTTGATTTGATTAAAAATTCTTAAAATATCAAGATTCTCACAAATACTTTCTGTAAGATCAAATTGCACCCACAAGACTTGTGCAAACTAGATGCAATGTTGAGTTACTTCTGCTTTTGTCATCTAATTGAATTGCGACCATAAAATGGGTGCAACGTTTGACAACGTTTTGCATTTAACACAAAAACATTAGAACACATTAGAATTGAACTCTTTTTACACTATTTTACTCCATTTCATAAATCAAGGCTAAGTAGCATGTTTTTAAATAAAACCAATCAATTAGGTTATCAAACGTGACATTAAATACGTATACTATTAACATATATATATTTTAAGGGTAAATAACTCTCATAAGGGAGACTTATCACCTTTGTAGTGGCTTTCTTAGATTATAGGGCAGTTCCCAAATTATTTTGAAATGAATCATCAAACTGTCTCATGGGCTAATTCTAGGGTGTTTTTAATTAAAAATGTTCCATGATGCGATCCCCAAATTACCCCAAGAATGATCTATCGAACTTAATGGATTGATTTTGGGTTTTCCTATTTTCAAAAATGACTCTAGGTTGTAATCCCTACATCATCGTGGAAATGACCCGTCAAATGCAATGTAATGAGATATTTTTGGGATTTCCTTGGTTTGAAAGACTCTAGGGTGTAATCCTTAGATTATCTTGGCCATCAAATCCAACGAGCTTATTTTGGGTTTTCTTTATAGTTCACAGGTAAGTGTGCTTGAGAGAGAATACCCAAAAAATAATGTGACACTTAGCTAATTAATTACAAAAATATTTAGATAACCGAGAGTTTATACGAGAAGAACTTGAGCTTAAGGGAGGATACCCAAAAATTAGACATATTAATTGACTCCACCAGTAAATGAAGATGGTACAAATTTCCCTCTGATTAAATTTCTTTGTTATAAATTTGATTTGTGTTTTAATTGGAGTTTCAAAAACCCTTACATGAACTCGTTTTATCTAAATAAAATTGATAATTTTGAAAGGCTCCTGGCCTATGGCAGTGCTCCTCAATCTCAACCTCTTTTCCTGGCGAAAACTTTTAATTTGAGCAAGTATGTCACAATTGTTTCACGTAGAATGACTAGTTGTCATAAATATTAGGTTGATGGACCTCACTCAATCGGTCTTTTATTAGGCCGACCAACTTCTTAAATTGGTGTAAACAATTCAACTTTAATAGTACTTGCACATTTATCAAGTAATTACATCTTTCTATTTTTGTTTTACTTTTCACATTTACCAAAGAAACTCTACTTTTTCTTCCATCTCTACTTTTCACAATTATCTAGAGACTCAATCTTACAACCTTGTACCCAAACACAAAATTACTAGGAAAAATATATTTTGGTCCTTAAGTTTTGAGGAATAGATAGCATTTATTTCCTTATATTTTAAATTTATCAATTTAGTTCCTAAGTTTTTAAAAATGAGTTTAAAAGGTCTCTCCATTAAAAAAAAATTGATTAAATACTGAAGTAGCAAGTTGAAAAAAAAAATTGTTTAAAAATATTTTTCTCATCTCCCTTTTTTCTCTCTCCCCCTCAATTCGTCCCCTCTTTCTCCCTCTCCAATTTCTAGAAAAAGCTGAAAAGAAGAAATTGGAAAATCTTTCATTCTCTTCTCTCATATTCTCACTTTGACGCGAGAACTTAACGACAAAAGATGTCCTCTTTAAGAGCAGAGAAGAAGCTGAGTTTCTTCTCCATTGAAGAAAATGAAAAGAAATTAGAAAAAACTAGAACTTAAAAACAAAAATTGGATATGGATTCTTGAATTGGTTGAAGATTATGAAGTCAAAAACGTAAAAAACTATACAGTGCTAGGAAGACTGATGGGCACTCTCTACTAAAGGAGAAGAATTACCCAAAATGCAAAAGAGAGAAAGGAAAAGGGTTTAGAGTGTAAGAAATGGTGGTGCATGCCTGTTTCAGCTTAGCTTTCATAGCATGAGAGAGAAAAAATTGAGTGTGATTCTAGAGAGAGAATAAAAGTGAATTGTTTTCTTTCTTTCTACGTGGGAGCAGAGCAAACAGTGGAAAAAAAAATACAAATACATTTTCTTTTTTTTTTTTATCTTTCGTTTTTCTTCTTTTTTTTTTAAGACATTCAATAACAAAATCAAGATAAATGATATAGATTTTTTTTTCTTCTTTTTTCTTTTTTTAAGACATTCAATAACAAAATCAAGATAAATGATATAGACTTTATAAAGAATGGAAGGATGTTCCATTTTTTTTTACAGTTTTTCTCAAAATTTGGCCTTAGAAAGGGAGGAGAGAAAAAAAAAAAAAAAAAAGAATAAAATGAGAGAGAGGGGGGATTTGAGGGAGAGAGGGAGGAGAGAGAGGAGAGAGATGAGAAATATATTTAAAATGATTTTTTTTCCACTCATCTTGCTATATTACAATTTAATCAATTTTTTCAGTCAATTAAAAACATGAGGGACTGAACGTTGCTATTCTTCAAAATTCATACTAAAAAGTTATTTTCCCTAAACAACATATCAACCAATATATTAACAACAAACTATAGCGCCAATATATTAACCACAAACATAGACTTATTAACTTCACTTAGTAGACCAAAACGCCCTAAAATATTTCTTTGGTTTCTCATTTGGGGTACTTTTGTTTTACACTTAAAAAAAAAAAATTCAATTGGTTTACTGGTGTATTTTTATAGAAAGATAAAGTACGTTCTTTGTCTACTATTCAAAAAGTACGTATATTTTTAGTTATTTATGTATTACCCCTTCATGCTTC
This sequence comes from Citrullus colocynthis, assembly GCA_031780015.1. Classification (NCBI taxonomy): domain Eukaryota; kingdom Viridiplantae; phylum Streptophyta; class Magnoliopsida; order Cucurbitales; family Cucurbitaceae; genus Citrullus; species Citrullus colocynthis. The sequence continues at coordinate 220,808 of QLSR01000126.1, read as the reverse complement.
CTCCTCCTTGGCCCAAGTTATCATGGTTTGTGCTTTTTTTTTTTTTTTTTTTTTTAAAAAAATAAGCTTCATTAAAACCAAAAATTAACAATAATTTTTTATTAAGAATAGATGAGAGCTAACTAGGACAAATATCTTTCTAACAAGTATCACGATTCTCCTCCTTAAAAAAGAACAATATCAACACACGCTAGAGGTATAAAAAGAACAATATCAGCACACACTAGAGAGTGAACAATAAATTACAAGAACGATTATGATAACCAAAGAAAATCTTGTCAAAACTCTTGGCAATTACAATGGTGACATTCACTATATTTTTTTATTTAAAAATGATTGATGTATAGATCGTTGAGGATCCAAATAATATTTGTTGAATCTACTTGGTTTGTGGTTATTTCAATGATGAGACCTGTTGGATCTTCATATTTAGGACTACATTATATATTTAGAAAAATATTAAGGAAAATTAGTTTTTGGTTTAAAAGAAACTAACTTTTACTAATTTTATAATTTAAAAAAATGGTTTTAAAGGTTAAAAGTCACTCGCTACTTGAAAGCGCGTGAAGAGGGAATGAATACGCGAAAAGAAGAGTGAAACGCAAACCTTAGAAAATCCGATTGTTCTTCTTCGTCGTCTCTGCTATCGCGCCGTTCTTCGCTGTTTCCTTCTTCAATTCCCTTCTTTCTTCTCCTCCATTTTCCATTTCCGCCATGACCATGTCTCTCTCTTCCCCTTTCTCACTCCTCCCTTTAATCCTCTTCTTCTTCGCCTCCCCTCTCCTCGGCTCTCCTGACCCATCCACCATCTACGACCATCTCCACCTTCACGGTCTCCCCATCGGCCTCCTTCCCAAGAACATCACCAGATTCTCAATCGATTCTTCCACCGGCCGTTTCCAGGTCTTCCTCGACCAACCCTGCAATGCCAAGTTCGAGAATGAGGTTCACTATGATTTCAATGTCTCCGGCAGGCTCTCCTACGGCCAGATCGCTGAATTGGCCGGAATTTCCTCCCAGGAGCTCTTTCTTTGGTTTCCTGTTAAGGGAATTCGTGTCGATTTGCCCACTTCTGGTGTAATTCATTTCGACGTTGGTGTTGTTGACAAGCAATTCTCTCTTTCCCTCTTTGAGTCTCCGCCTGATTGCACTGCCGCTGATCCGGTTGATCAGACCTTCGCCTTCAATGGAGCCTCTGTCGATTTGGACGGGCCTTTTTCGGTAGTACGTTGGAGCTTTTTTTTTTTTTTTTTTTTTTTTTTTTTGTTT
>QLSR01000126.1:207118-218331 GCA_031780015.1 Citrullus colocynthis | reverse complement strand
TTTTTTTTTTTTTTTTTTTTTTTTTTTTTTTTTTTTTTTTTTTTTTTTTTTTTTGATATCCGTAAATATAAGTGTTGGATACCTCGATTAATCTCACGGGGACAACCCGTCTAACCCTATAACATTTGGGTGTCAAGAAAACTCGTAAGATATTAAATCGTAAATAGGTGGCTACTATGGACTGAACCTATGACCTCATAGCCATTATATGTCTCCCTTTTTACCATTATGTCAATCCACCTGACTTTACAACATTTGAGTGTTAAGGAAACTTGTAGGATTTAAATCCTAGATAGGTGGCTACCATAGATTGAACCAATGAGCTCTTAACCATTCTATGTTTCCTTTTTTACCATTAGGCCAATCGATGATGATTATTTTAGATGAATACACTGGAGTGGTATGTTAAATTTGTGATAGAATTTGAAGTTGTAGAGACATGACAATGGAGTAATCAATGTTATCACTGTCTTATTCCTTGAAGAATAACGATGTTCATTGTGGCTGTATTGCTGGTCGAGCCATATCTTAATATATTCGTGTGTTAGTTTTCTTCGAGTGAGTTATGGGTGAATAGCTTTCTGAATTTTGTAAGATTCAATGTCTGTTATTGTAAATTGCAAAGAGTGAGACTGATTTAGGAAATGTTTTTTCAATAAGGCTTGTCTCTTACTAATGGTTGGATGTTTTGAAAATCTGCATGTTCCCTTGTAACCAGGGAATATAAATTTAAAGAAATTTTGCAGTTTCTCCCTCCCACATCCGACAGTCCAACGGTGCAAATTTGTTAGTCACATTGTATCAGTTTCTTTGAATAGTTTGTCCTAATAAAGGCCGTGTACATTCTCAGGTCTATAGGAATCAACTTATATCAAAAGGATGAGTTTTCATGTTTGAGTTCTGAACTTTATTATTATGTTATTATTTTATTTTTAAAATTACGATGCGTTTTTCTTTGTTTTTATAGTCACTAGGCTGGGATTTGTATTTGTCAGCATTTTGTATTATAACATTGGAATTTTTCATAATCTACTCATAGTTGGAAGTCACATGTATTTAATAAGAGGTTGCTTCTTTGGGTTGTCAAATAATTTCAGAAGGAAACACAGAATCTCCAGCTTGAAGACAGTGAAGTAAGGGCAACATCGTAGATTAGCGGCAAAGAAGTATTGTGGATTTTCCGATGATTTCGTTTCGAGAAGTCTGGCTTTGCTGCTGTGGTAAATCGTAGATTTTCCTCTACTATTTGCGGATTGCTTTTGTTTTGTACAGTCTTTGTTTCCTGATAGTCCCGTCTGATGGGGAAAAGAGGCCTATTTGTCTTCATATAAAGAGGTCACAGAAATATTTAGCCTCCAATCCTTCAAGTCTATACTATTAGCTGAATTTAAAGCAAGGAGATTGTCGCTTGGGTCGGCTTATAAGAATCCTAGAAATTTGGTATAATTCGGCAGTGGTCTCGTCTGTTGTAAGTGTTTTTTTTTTGTTTTTATATCTCTATATGAAGTATATTACTGCTTCTGGCTGTGTTTGGTTTTTTGGCTACTCACATAAAGAAGTGTTGTGTTTGTTGTCTTGCCCTTATAGTCCTAAAATTTGGGCTTGTAAATTGTACATTGCGAAAGTGATCTTTTAGTAGTTAAAGAGAAATTACATGTATTTTATAAAGCTCACACTTTCATTTCATATTTAGGATATATATATCCATATTATTCTTAACTACCATTCGCAGGTGTTTGTATTATGATACTTAAAACCATAAAATGACACAATCACTATATACCTTTGTAGAAAAATAATGAAAAGGAATTGTATTCAGGTACAAGAGTTTGGAGGATTCCATCTTGTGAAAGAATCAGTTGGTGAAGATTAAGAAAAAGGCTATTCAATTGGCATAAATAAGGAATAGATGATGGGTATTGTGTACAATAATTTACTTTATAAACATTAATCTTATTATAGGTATTTTAAATGTCTTGGGGTTCTTTTCTTGTCTTAAAAACTCTTATACCTTTCCTTCCAAGTCTCAAAATTATTGAAAAATAGTCAACATTGTACCAAGCTTCCACAAGAAGGGTGTTGGAGAGGTTTTTTCTAGATGAGTTTTCAGTTTTTTTCTTTTTCTTTTCCGGTTAAATTTAACTCTACATTTGCGATTGTAGAGTTAAATTAATACAACCTTTGGTGGTGTAAATTGATATTTTTTCTAAATTAGTTAATAAAATCATAGACTTTTGTGTGAAGTTGTGGGTTTGAAATTGAAAATTGAGGATCTAAAATAGGACAGATGGAATTTTGGAAGGCAAAATGAAACTAAGAATGTTCGTTTTTTGGTATGTCTAAATAATGTAAATTGTCATGTTTAATTTTCAGATACAAAGTTGATCTGAATAATATTATATTGTTTTAATCATGTTAATTGATTTCTAAATTTCTTATTTTCATTATTTTTTTCAATATCTGATGATTTAACATTTTTTAAATATATATATTATATATTATTGCCCTCATGTGAAATATACATCTGTACATATTTTAAATTATTAAATAAATTTCTGAAAAAATATGTTTGTTAATAATATTATATTTATTTTTAAATATTTATTTCAAAGGGTTTCGTTTTTTACAATATGTGGGGTGGGGTTAAACGTTAAGGTTGATAATACAAAATTGATGACAGTTAAATTATATTCATTTTGACAACTTTTTGGTATTGGCTAAAGTATACAAAATGTCCCTAAACTTTGTACTATGTATCAAAAATACCCTTAAATTAAAAAATAAATAAATTAAAAGTACCTTTACCGTTAATTTTGGATGGACTCGGAACCATAAGTGTATTGTTTTAAAAATGTCCTTAAACATAATAAAAAGAAAACTTCAAACCCTTTTTGTTAGTAAATTAATACAAACCATTAATACTTGTTTCAAACATATCCAACTTTCAAAAGTTGCATTGATACTTTGAAGAATGCTCTTACTATTAATATGATAATCAATTTATTTGAAGTTTTCTTAAGTTTGAAAAAAACTAATCTTAAAACAAATTGAAAGTTTATGGATATTTTTTATAGTTTAGAGATATGTTTATAACGAAATATTAATGGTTTTTGTTCACATACTAACAGTCCGTATTTTTTAACTTTTTAAGGTTTTAGGGGATTCTTGAAACTTTTAAATGTATAAAAGTATATTTGAAACAAAAATACTAATGATTTCCATCTAAAACTGTAAGTGTATATTTTAACTTTTTTTTTTTCGTTCAAGTTTATGGGTATTTTTTAAACTTTTAAAAATTCAAAGTATTTTTGACATAAAGTACGAAGTTCAAAGACATTTTGTTTTTATTTTAGGAGAAATTTTCTAGTATTCTTGTAGTACCATATTCTCTGCGTTTACACTATAAATTCCTTATTTAATTTTTAGAGGCCCTACAATGATGTCAATAGGTTCCACCATATTTATAAAAATGCGTAAACGTAAGACACCATAAATTGAGATAGCATAAAGAGATTTTCTTACTACTATAGTATAGGAAATATTTTCTTATTAGCCTTTTGGTATTAGATAGACAATGTACATGTCAAAGTAAAAAATTACAATTGTTGTCATATATAAATATTTTATATCTCCTTCAAATTTGATATTTTTGTATATGAAAATTTTAAGAAAAAGGTCAATTAGGAATTGTAGAACCTAATTTAAACAAATTACAAGTCTCATTTATTAATTGAAGCTTTTTAGTTTTTTTTTTTTTTTTTAGACTAATGTTCTTGGTTTTAAAATAATTCGACCAATATTGACATTTTTATATGAATATTACTTATTGTTTTTAATATATGATATAAAATAATCAATTATTGTTGAGTTAAGTCTCGTTTAATCAAATAATTTTCATCAACTTTTTATAATTTTTTCAAAATGTTCACTGATATTCATTGATATGTACATTCTTTTTTTCAAATTTTTTGAAAAAAGTATCAATTTATACTCTTAAACTTTTAAATGTTATATCAATTTAAATTTTGAACTAATAATTATAATAATTTAAAATATTAATTTTTTAAGTGTATCAATTTATATCCGCGATTTACATTTTGTTTGAGAAAACTCATGTAAAATTTATAATTATTGTATCAATAGAACCCCTAAACTTTCATAAATGAATCAATTGAGACTCTTATTCAAAATTTAAAATCTCATATTCATGTACTCTAATTGTCCATTTTGTAAAACCGACATTTGAAAAAGTTTACACACGTTTGAAAATCAATAATGCATGAATGATTTTTAAGTGTAACTTTTTTTATTAATCAACATGGCACAAAATTCTCTGACACTTTTTAGGAATTTAAGATATTTTGAAGTTGTTTTGGGAGCTAAAGTGTCATTTAGACACTTTTTAGTTGATTTTAGATATTAAAAGAATTTTTAAAGAACTATTTAGGTTATTTTGGGAGTTAACAAGTCTCTTGGACACATTTTAGGAACTTTTTAAGTTGTTTTGAGGGTAAAAGTGTCATTTAGACACTTTTTAGGTTGGTTTTGAGTTTGCAAGTCACACTTAGGCATTTTGAGGTTGTTTTCGGAGTTAAAGTGTCATTTAGACACTTTTTAGGTACTTTTTAGTTGGTTTTGAATATCAAAAAGCCACTTGAGAACTATTTAGGTTGTTTTGGGAGTTAACAAGTCTCTTTGACACTTTTTAGAAACTTTTTAAGTTGTTTTGAGGGTGAAAGTATCACTTAGACATTTTTAGGTTGGTTTTAAGTTTGAAAGATACTTAGGCATTTTGAAGTTGTTGTGAGAGTTAAAGTGTCATTATGACACTTTTTTAGATACTTTTTAGTTGGTCTTGAATATCAAAAAAACACTTAAGAACTATTTAGGTTGTTTTGGGAGTTAACAAATCTTTTAGATACTTTTTAGGAACTTTTTAAGTGAACTCTTGATTGATCGGTTGGAGGTAAGTTTGTGTTTCTTTTATGCTTTTTAAGTTGTTCAATATGTAAGAGTAGACTTATACTTGTATTATTGAATGTTTAAACATATTTTGAGTTTGACTCAACAAAGAGGGTTGTAAGGAACTACTAGGAACGACAGATGCAATCATCTTTTCGGAAATATAGAGTAGACTTACACAAAGAATATTATAAATTTGAGGACCCTGTTGAAGCTCGTGCCAATCCACCGATAAGGCTAAAGAAACCAAAAGATTGGAATATTTTGTATGATAGATGGGAGTCGGATGCATGGAAGGTATGCTTTTCTCAATTTAACCTATAGTTTTATAAGAATTCGGTGTATTAATTCACATCACTGCTTGTATTAGAAAAAATAAGAGATGAATAAAAGAAGTCACTCCACTGTCCATTTTAACCACATAACTGGGTCAAAGTCATTCGTCCAAGTTCAACATGAATTGGTAAAGTGCAATGTGATTATTCTTTTGTACCATTATCTCATATTTTTTAGACTAATTTGAATTGTATTCTATTTATAGAAAAAAGGGTAGCAACATTGATGAGGTAGAGTTGTTCCATGAAAGTCATTTTCGTGAAAAGGGATGATGGATCAATGATAAGGCGAGAGATGCATATGTAAGTTTAATTATCATGACTTGGTGAATTCATGTGTTATTTAATAATACATTTAATCTAACTAGGTCTTTGATATAGTTGGAAATGCAAAGAATTTTTGAAGCATCAACTAAAGATGGTGTCCAAACAATCTCAAGTGCATAAGTGTATAAGAAGGTATTGGGTAGTTGGGACCCAAAATCAATAGCATCACCAACTAATGATGAGTTTTCTGCACATGACAAAGAGGAGAGGAAAAAGATAATAAATGAACTCATTAAAAAATATGCAAAGATGGCGGAACAAAATGAGAAGTTAATTAGTCAACTTTCCAAATGGGAAGATAGATGGTGTGACATTAAAAAATTGTTGGGGCAAGGACATGGAGGGGATGGACCTTCAAATACGTAGGTATTTTTTTTAAAAAAATTAAAGCTCAAAATTATGTTGTGGCTATCCTAGAGCTATGGTAGTCAATTCATGCATTTGGTATCTTTGTTATATATTTAAGTTATAATGTGTTGTGGCTATCCTGCAATTGTGGTAGTCAATTATGCATTTAGTGTCTTTATTATATGTTTGATTTGTAATGTCTATGGTTATCTTACAGCTATGGTAGCCAATTTATGCATCTTAGGTTTGGTTGGACTTTTATGTTTGTCTGATTGTTTTGGGAGTCAAATTGTCTTTGTAAACCTATTTATGTTTGCTAGGTTGCTTTGAAAACCAAGTTGACTCATATGAACTATTTTGGTTGTTTTGGGAGCCAAATTGTCTTTGTAAATCTATTTATATTTGCTAGGTTATTTTGAGAACCTAGTTGACTCATGAATTATTTTGGTTGTTTTAGGAGAAAATTATCTTTGTAAACCTATTTATGTTTGTTAGGTTGTTTTGAGAACCAAGTTGACTCATATGAACTATTTTGGTTGTTTTGGGAGTCAAATTGTGTCACACCCCCTCCCAGGCTACTCTACCCAACCCGAGAAGAGATGTGAAGACAGCATACATCACCCCTTTTTGTGACGCATACCATGTCACACCCCCTCTTTGGTTACCTACTCAACCTGAAAGGAGATGTGAAGACAATATACATCACCCCTCTTGTGATGCATATTGCCCCATCTTACATAACTTCCTGCACAAACATTCCATACGTATACATTCATAGAATTCAGCCATAATAACGCATGATCATAATATAATAATCCTTCCTGTACCCAATACACTTTTATAATATATTATAACAACGAGAAAATAAACTGTTTTTGGAAACTCGAAGATTAAGCAGGGCGAGTTGGAGTAGGCAATGCACCAGGAACGTCCTTGCTACCTGGGAGGAAAAGAGAACATGAAAAATGTGAGCTAGAAGCCCCGTGAGTGACTAATTTTGTAAAACTATATTTTGTTCGAAAACAGGCATGTTAAAATCATAATAACGCCATAAACGTAAACGTGATTCAAATAATCATTTCTGTAAAATCATAATTTCAACAACGTAAACGAATCACATATGTTCATGCCAAAATGATCGTACACGAAAATCAGTTCGTTCTCAAACTTTCCCTTAGTCAGGGCGGAGCAAGACTCAACGCACGAGCATATAACCTCTATGTGCACATAGGAATATGACGGGTTGCCCAAGTACCTTCTACGAGTCCATCAGTACTGGGTCCCGAGGAAACTCACATGCCTTCTCATGTCCTTCAGCATTGAGCCTCCTCTAAAACATTTTAGAAACCAGTATTATATGTAAATAGTTCACATGAAAATCAGATATATCATGATAAACAACATTTCAAGACATGTCATTCAACATCTTATAGAAAACGGATAAAACATGCCTTGTGAACAATATTATCAAACATCATGCTTTTCAAGAAAACAGTTTATCTCAAAGCCATATCTCATAAGAAAAACCAAACTAAACATTTTCAATAAATTCGTTTTCAAAGAAAGAAAAGTGTCACTCACAACTTGTCCTTAGGCCCTGAGCGGATTATATGCCTTTCCGAGCTCTTTTTGGCTTGTAAATACACATTCCTCACATTACGTTTTCCTTAAACTCGCTAGTAAGGTGAAATCTCGTTGGTAATAAGTGAGATTCTATGTCACTAGCGAGATTACCAACGAGATTTCACCTTACTAGCAAGTTTACTAAAGAAATTACACAACAGGTCGCGGCACTAGCGACACCAGCATAAGCGAGACCAGCGAGACTACCTGAGGAGCGATACTGAGCGAGAGCCAGCAAGATTTGTGAGAGAAAAACCTCCTTCACACGACCAGCGAGACTAGTGTCGCTACTCATGCTCCAATTCCTCAGCGTTACCCGCTTCCTAACGACACCCAACAGCAGAGTTTCCTCCTTTTCTGTTTGTTCTCACTTCTGTCAATTCAAAGTCATATTTTCAGCTAGATTTGGAACTTCTTTTCTTCTACAAACTTGTAAAGAAACATGTTTTCTAGCTCACCTCAAAATTTCGTGGCTTAACTCGTCCTGGTTCGTCAAATATTGCAATTTTTCTCTACTCTACTCCAGATTGCACAGAAATTTCGTATCAGTAACTTCCAGCTAAAATTTTACATGTTTCCAATCCATTTCAACTCAAGCATCCTTCATAAAAGTTGTTCAAAATTACGTTAACTTACGAATCTTAAAATTTCAGCCAAAAATTCAATCTCTTCAACTTGATATTCACCAAACACTAAACCTGGTTCGAGCTGTGCGACAGCAGATGAAGCTTCTGTTTCAGCTTCAGTTTTACCATGAAACCTTCCAAAACTTTGCACAAAATTACCCTAGAACTCTTCTTCAACCTCTCCACAATGTGCAGCTGAAAAATAGCATAGAATTTTGTTTGGAAATGAATAGAAAGAAGTCGGCAAAATTTTCCTTTCAAAATAAAAGCTATGACCGACTTCCATCCTTATCCTTTCTTCTTCTTTTCTTTTTCTTCTCTTTTCTTCTTTTTAATTCTAATTCTTTTTTTTTTCTTTTTGTCTTCTTTCCCTCTTTGGTTTTCCTCTTTCTTCTTCTTCTTTTTTTTTTTTTTTTTAATTTACAATATGAGATTATTAATACTAATTCGCTTAAAGCTTTTGAATGTGCTTACCAATTAGGTGCTTACAAATTGTCTTTTGTAAATTATTTTTTTTACTTTTTATGTTTGTTTGGTTGTTTTGGGAATCCAATTTTTTTTTTTTTTTTTTTTTTTTTTACACTTCTTATGTTGGTTTCATAGTGAAAGTGTTACTTTAGATACTTTTTATGTAGTTGTTAGGTTTATTTTAGACACTTTTTTATACTTCTTAAGCATTGGAAGGTTGTTTTGAGGATCGAGTTGACTCATGTGAACTATTTTGATTGTTTTGGGAGTCAAATTGACTTTCGTAAACCCTTTTTATACTTTTTAGGTTTGTTTGATAGTGAAAGTCTTACTAAGACACTTTTCATGTGGTTGTTAGGTTTGGTTGGATAGTAAAAGTTGTACTTAAGCATGTTTAGATTGTTTTGAGAATCAAGTTAACTCTTATGAATTGTTTTGGTTGTTTTGGGAGTTGAATTGTATTTTGTAAACCTTTTTTTGTACTTTTTACGTTTGTTTGATAGTGAAAGTGTTACTTAGACACTTTTTATGTAGATGTTACATTTGGTTTCATAGTAAAAGTTGCACTTAAGCACTTTTAGGTCGTTTTGAGAATCAAGCTGACTCATATGAACTATTTGGACACTTTCTATATGGCATATGTCACTTGAAAGTCATGCAAATGAATTTGTTTGATTAATTTTGAGCATGTTGTGCTTATTGAACTTTAATATTATGCTTTTCAAGTCTATATATTTTAAAAAAGGCCAAAAATGTCATTTTTTGTGAAGACCAACTGACCAAGCAAAGCATTTTTTTTGTGAAGACCAACCAACCAATCGAAGCACTTTTGTGTATTTAATATTATTTTGTTCATTTTGTATAGCAAAAATGAAAGCTAATAGCTTAGGAAACAAACACTAAGAATAGTTTTTTAGATTTTATATGGTCAAGGAATCAGGGGTTGAATACATTGTCTACACTTGTTATGATGTCGAACATATTTTATTACAGTAAATTAAAATTATTTTAATTTTAAATATTGATCTCCAAGCATATAATATAATAATAATAAATGCGTTAGCAAGTTATAGAGCTATGGCGACGTTTCGTGCGTGGGCAAAAGTGAAGCTTTTGGCCATGTTTACCTACGTGTTGGCATAAAATACTATCTACCAACATATTATGGGTGGGCGGAAATTGAGTTTTGCCGATGAAAGTCGTAGCGTGGGCAGAAATGCAATTTTTTCCACAAATGTTGATGCTGATGCGTGGCCAGAAATCAATTTCTGTCGATGTTTGTAACGGGTAGAAAGGTTAGTTCTACCCACGCATTTTATTGTGTGGGCATTTCTGCCGACACAATGTCAAAAAACTTGGGCAGAAGCTTTGCCCACGCATTTTTGAAGATTTGTCGACTTTTTTTTTGTGCAGGCAAAGACAAAAATTCTTGTAGTAAATTGTGGGTCACTTCACTAAAGACCTACAACTGTACTCTTCGTATTGTAGAATATTTTTGCATCCATGGATTTTACTATTACAATAAGTTGATCCTTCACAAGCCATTACAGTTGGGTAAAATTATAATTTTACCCATGTAATTACCTCGTACTCCTTAAATACCACTGATCCCTCTCATGAACAACCTGTTTATGGTTCTACCCTACCATAAATCAAGTCCCTCTCGGGCCAGTGAGAGGGTAGGTACCCTTTGTTCAAGACCCAGAATTAGTACTTAAGGGAACTACTCCTCTACTTATCGTAAAGGTAAGAAGGAGCGAATTCCATTTTGTGTAGTTGTGTTCCCAGTTCCCTGTTCGGTCTTGTCCCAAAATGGTAGGCTTATTGAGTCGGTGACTTGGGCCACTTTTATCCATACAAATTAAAGGACAAGCACTCACAGACAGGAGTTCATAACTTATTAAGAATTGAGATCGAGTTACATATGGCTATCCTATGAAATATTAATCTCTTTAGTCAACGGTGTAACAAAGAAAGATAAAATATTTTGCAGTCTAGTCTTATATAATCTCATTGTATAAGATACCCCCACTAGCATGTCTTCACATGAACGATTTGGATCACATCGTTTTTGTAACACTTACAACATTTGTAACATGTACAAAGTGGGTCATATCCATAATGTTACCAAGATAAGGCACACAACCTTATCTATATATTACAGACCCTTAGGATATTACTTGAGCATTATCCACCTATATATTCACTACATACTCTTCAAGTCTCATGAAGTAACCTTAGATTTTCTCATAATGGATATCTCATTATTGCATATTTAAAATAATCAACTATTATATCAAATAACTAATTAACTATGAAGCTTTAGGGCATAAATCCCAACACAAACCACAAATACCAAAAGTGCATTTTGCATTAGATTAATTTAATTTAATATTTTAAAAAGATGGAAAATAAATAAAAATTCACATTATTTTATGGTCCACTAAGTTTCTCCAAATATGTTAACTTCAATTAATTTTTTCTCCAACCAATTTCCTTTTTTTTTTTTTTTTTTTTTTTTTTT